>JANHGN010016842.1:8146-53110 GCA_024605025.1 Megaceryle maxima
AGCGAAGGAGGAGAAGCGAAGGAGGAGAAGCGAAGGAGGAGAAGCGAAGGAGGAGAAGCGAAGGAGGAGAAGCGAAGGAGGAGAAGCGAAGACTCATGGAGTAAACCAGCTAATAAGAGAACTTGGTATCAGGCTGGAAGGGAGCAACTATGGCAAGTTTGATGAGAGTGAGGAGCATACCTAGAATGGGAAGGGCAGAGGTAGCTATTACAAGAAGAAATAAAGAAAAGGAAAGGAAATCATCATATCAGGGGTAAAGGGAGTGCAGAGACTTTGATGTGGAGATTGTAGAAATATAGGTAAGGAGAGGGAGGAGCTTCTTGCAGTATGCTTGAGCACAGTGAGCTTTGGTGAGCCGCCTCTCCAAGGAGAGCAGCAGGGACACACAAACTGCACAAGAGTTAATATAATCCAGCAAACTAATGACCACAAAGCAATACAGCAGCAAAGGATGGCCATTGCATCTTATTCACTAGTGAGTATGGACATCATGGAGTATTAGTTAAGCTCAATATTTACAGAAATAACGATCCTAAAAATCTACTCTACTCTTAAAGCAGAGCTGGATCTCACTTTACAATCTCCCAAGTGAAGGAAAATCCAGGCTGAATTCTGGAACTTCTGAAATGTTTTTGTGTATATGGAGATCTGCTGCCTCACATATGCCTGCTGAATCTGGATGTGGATAGAAACAACCATAAGATGCTGATCTCTGAAATTACACTTTTGGTAAGTTGAATTACAGTTTCTTCTCTGTGTCAGAATGCAACAGGCAATCGATCAGACAGCAGCTGACATGCAAATATGAAAAGCAAATAACAGTAAATCAGAAAATTGAGACAGAAAAAAAAGACAGGCTGCTTGTATCTACATCTCTAAGGAGACAGAGAATTTATAACTCACTCTGGGAATCCTGTCCTGCCATTCCAGGCTCTCAAATGCCACAATTATTCATAAGGCTTCTGTACCTCAAGGAGCCAAGAGCTGAATGTCTCCAGGTGCTCAGCACTTGAAATGCAGCAATCTCACACATCCCAGCGTATAACCAAAACCAGGGGACTCCTCCAGAGACTGTTTATGCTTTCCTTTGGTTACACTAAACATGAGATTTTGAAGTCTGACTTTGCAGTTGGAGGCTAACAGCATCCACTGACAGGAAAGCAAATCCAAGTGCTCTCTTGAGAAGCACCATTTTTGTAGTTATTGATGAAAATCTGGTTTGCTCTGGCACAAAATAGTATCCTGCATGTACTGTTTACCAGTAACCATCTCTGAGCCTAAATATGGGTGATAATACAGGCTAATGGTTTGTCCACAAAATGAATCACACTATTCTAAAGTAAGAATAATTATTTTAAAACAAGTTAATTATTTCAGTATAAAAGGTTAAAAAAAGTTGAGTTTAATTCAGCTACAATTTGATTTTAGAATTCAGTTAGGAATATGCTGATACTAAACTGAAAATGAGAGTATCAAACAAAGGAGTGTCAACCAAATGAAATAAATCAAAGCAAGTTTATATATAGGTAAGCATATAAAGTCCATAATTAAGAGTAATTTACTCCAATTGTTTTAGCAAATGTAGCAATTATACCTTAAATATAGCTTAAGAGAATCATGAATGGTTTATATTTGCTATTTATCCTACCTGAGGCCTGAAGGTCAAATAGAGTGAATCATGAGAAGCTTATTTAGATGTATTTTTTTCAGAAACTCACAATATTTTCTCACATTAAAAAAATTAATTTAATTAAAAAAAAAAAAATCAGATCTCCTCCTGCAGCTTTAATTACAAATTATACCCAGGTTGTAAGCAACAGCAAATCTATTTTAAGGCTAAGATCACTAGCACACAGAAGAGCCACTAGCCTGTCCTCCCCAGGCAGTTGAACACAATTTATACTCCGCTTGTGAAAGGTTGTTTCATAAATGCTCCATTTTCAGTGTAATGTGTACCAATTAACATAGTCTCCTGATTTAATGAGAACTGTGTTTAGAATTTAAATAAATTACTCTTTAGGGTGTTATCATGGACAAAACTCTGCTGCAACACCAAAGAGAAAAAAAGCAACAAAGCCAGATTTGAATACTTCTCAGATGAAAATACCTAGGTCTACATCAGGACTTTATCTCACTGAAAACTCTTTTCTTTTTTTTTTTCCCCCAATGTAATTTTAAATGCCACAACTTATCTTCAAGGTTTCTCAACAGATTAAAAAATAGGCATCTCACCAATGAAAAAGGGCTAATGAAAAATGCACATTACCCTTCCAATATAAATTTTAACTATTATAATGTAGTAATAATAAAAAGATCTTTTGATTAAAAGGCAAATAATTCCCACTGCAGATTTCTGGTGTACTAACTAGCAAGAAGGGATAGACATGTATTGATTGCTAATGGCTTCCATACAACAATAACAACTTGAAAAATTACATTTCACAAAATAGCAGAGCTTAAATCTTGAAGAGCTGAAGTCCTGCATCATAAATTTGTCTCTTGTGGTGACAGTCAGAATCTAATGGGACTCTTAAATGTTTTATTCAGCTTTCAGTAGAAAATGGCTTTATTCCCTGTGTTATTCCTGTCACTTTAGCCATTCTATATGTAGTTATTTTCATAAGACACTAGAAGTTATCAGAAATGAAAGAAAACTTGAATTTCTGAATCAATGGAAGCCACTTGTTCCATTAACTGCTGTGAATCTGAAAAGCAGGGAAACATGGGGAACGTTCATGTTACAGAAGTCTACATAAGAAACATGGAACGGTGTAAGTCTATAGGCATAGTCTGGACATGGTGGTATTAAGTCTAGTGCATTTTTTTGTCTTCTGTTGGGGTGTCTGTGCAGGACCAGAGTGCTAATCCTCACGGGCGAGTCTAGGAATTGATTTGTGAAGTGAGATGTAGGTGTCTCGCTCAAGGTTGCACCTGCCTGACTATCACAAACAAGTTGAGTGCAGACAAGAGAGCCTGTCTCTTGGCATCTAGGCCAGTCTTTCTATTTTTCCTAATGCTGGCTTTTATCCTCTTGCTCAAGATTTGCAAATCAGTAAAGGAATTCAATTATAAAGTATCTTAACTTCAGCCAGGGGAAAAGCGAAACAACACCAAGTGATGAAGTATGTATTTGCTTTAACAGAGCTGCATCACTGCACAAAAGATGCAAACATCTTCCTAAACACAACACAATAACAACTTCTGCTCTGCAATCAAACTCATTTTAAAACTCTATTGCAACCATACATAAGAATGACAGTTTGTACATGAAATCGCCCACAGTTTCCATCACTTTCAAACCCCATGAAAATGATCATTCCTGTCCCTTTATATTTGTCTGATTGTGCTTTTAATTTTACTCTTCCTTCAACAAGATTATTGGCATCTTTTTCTATGGGAAAATAAATTAGAAGGATTGCTTTGTCCTAGAAAAGATCCACCAGCAATCACACTATCTTTTTAATCAAAATCACCAGTCAACCACTACATGTTTCTAATGAAATTGCACTTTTCTTTGATAGATCTCTTTCTATTACTTTTATCAAGGTTTTCCTCACAGCTGATTTTGGCTGATATGCTTTTAATTGACAACTTGACATAAGTCAGTACCTTTTCTGAATATTAACCATTCAGCCTATTCCCTAGTCCTTACAAACGGGATCCTAAAAGCTAAGTATTTTTTGCCTTTCAAAATTCAGAGACATAGTGTTAAAAATTTTAGGCCTAATTTGCAGCTGCAGCAATATTTAAACAAAAGGAGCTTTCCTAAGCCTCACTTTTAGGTAGGCAAATCAACCACCAATATAGCCATGAGAGGGTAACACTACATAGTTTTGGTCAGAAGAATTAAGCTCCCAAAGATTGCTCATTCACATTTTCCATACTCACCATCAGTTACATGAATATTTTTCTCTCAAGACACAGGAAAAATTGCTTTTTTCTCTAGTGATTTGCCTCCTTGGCGGGTGAGGTCATTCCTTAAGTGGGCAGAATTCCCAGGGTTAATGGAAGATTTTACAGAGCATATGAACCCAGGCATGACTACAGACAAAATATCAGTATGAGTGGTATTTCTTTATTGCACATTCCCTGTTCCCATATATGAGAGGACTGGTTATCTCTTCCTATGCCCTAGCTGCAATAGACTTTCAGCACTGTATTGTAAACAACCAGTCAGGACTTTCTTTTTTTCAGCTGTGTAATTAGAAGCCATTGCTTCTCTGTTTAATTTTGCCTTCTGTAAGTATAGCCCTCAGTCATTACCAGATGGCTATTACTCTTATTACTCACCCTGCTGCCTAGGTACCCACTTACACTTATTACCCACTCTTATTTTTCCAAATAAGGACCTTAATGAGAACAAGCATAGTCATTACCTCAACAACTGTGTATTAAATATTTCAACTTTAAAATTCAGATTGTAAGCAGTGAGAGAGCATATGTTCAGATTTTTTTTTTTAAAGACCTCCTTTATTATACTGTCAAATGATTCAATACTAATGATATTTGTGCAGTCACTAGAATGCTGATGTTTTATAACCTTTACCTTATTTATTATACAAAGTTTATTTCCTTGGATTTGCTCCAAAATAGCTTTTGGCTGTTCAACAAATTAAAAATATGTTGTTTAAGGAAAAAAAAAGAAGAAAAAAAGAAATCAATCCTGGCTTAGCTCTAGAAATGTGTTCACATCCTAAGCTTCTTTCTTAAAAGTTGTTATTCCCCTTGACTAATTATAATTAAAATTCTATACAAAGTCTATTTTTCTTCTCCTACAAGCTTCTCTTAATTCTAAAGATTTCCTGATCTTCTTTCAGTCACTGTCATGGGGATGTAGAAGATCCAATTAAAAAAAAAAAAGAAGAAAAAAAAAACCCAAAAACACACACAAAAAAAACCACACACCACCACTTCGCCATGACTTCCATCCAAGTTGTCCCTGCTGTGTCAGCCAAAAGAAAAGCACCATTTCTCCCCATCCACCAACACCATCCATCAATGCCTTTTCTGCCACACTTGCTTTGTTTGCCTGTATCTTTGGTAAACATTGCACTTCAGCATTTTAACATCTGAAAGCAGGTCTGAAGAGCTTGGTCCTCGGCAAACCTACCAGGCATCATGGTAGGAGGGCAGGTAAAAGCAACTCCCTGGGCACCTTGCTGGGTATTACCCCTGCATTGGGATGGCCATACACACACATACACCTGATGAACGGCAACATCTCACCTCCCAGAGAAAAAACACTTTATGTAAGTGGATGATCTGCTTTTGTAGCAACTCATTGCTAGTTGTGACTTACCAATGTGCCAACATGAGATGAAAGCTGTAATTCTGTGTTTATTTTTTTAAGCCTGGCATACAAAGCCTAAGATAACACAGCAAGAATTATTGATATTCCTAGGGAGCATACTCATAAACATAAGCAAGTTTTATTGATACATAAAAGTATATCATTAATATGTTCTTAGCTTGGACGAGTATGCTGTGCCAGTAATAGTAATACTGAATGTATCTAGAAAGGGGACTGAATATTTTTCTTCAATTTTTAAATCAGATATTCCTGTTAATAAAACATTCACCATATGCTGGCCCTTCCTATCCAGGGGAACATAACAGTAATACATTAAAATAACCATGTTATGTTTGTTCCAGGCTTTAGTCAGCGAATACTAACAAGCATCATTTTTCTACTTTGCATGCAGCCTTCCCTCAATGTTGGCCTGGGGAACTTAGGAGATAATTGAATTTATTGTCCACCAGAGTCCACACTGAGAAGGTTCTAATTCATTATGAAGATGCAAATATCTAAGCACTAGCATCATCTTGTACAGGCCACTGTACAAGACAGTGAAATCTCTTGAAGACAGCTCATTTGAAACTTACATTAGCAACACAGATGATAGCACAGACAGGACTGACAATGATACTTGGCATATTATCCCATGAAATTTATACTTTCTTCTAGAAGTGCACCACTTATTTTGGCTACAAGTCACAATTCATCAAGTTATTTCAAGATGCTCTTACATTCTCCTCCCCCACCCTCACTTAACCTAAATTGTTTATAGTGTGCATCACTAGCACCTACACAAATTCTCCTCGATTTTTCCTTCAGCAACAAAGGTATTTGCTAACATTGCAGTACTACATGGCATGAATACTTATGAAAAGATTTATTAGCTTAAACAGGTACATTTAAAGATTCATTTGTTTTTGTCAAAACAATTTGTACCATTCATTCTACTTCCTAATCTGGACGGCTCTTTGCTGACTCAGAAACTTGCATTTGCATTACCTTTCCAGCTGGTACCATGCTGAAAATATAACTGTCTTGCATAGAAAAACAAGAAAAAAAGCCCCAAAACAATCCCTCCCCCAATGTTATTGGAATTTCTCCAACAAGATCCCCTTGGATCATCCAAGTATGGTGCTTTCAGTGAGAACTAGCAAGTAAATTCCTATCTCAGTGACACTGCAAAGCACACAGCTTCATACGAAAACAATTCAGTATCAGTCTGGAAATTTGAAACACATGAAACCTGGCTTTGACAATCGGGCTGTAATTGAGCAATATTAGAGATCTGATGACTCAGCTTCATTCAGTACCAGAGGGGGCAGAGAGGCAGAACTGTGAGGAAAGGGAAACACAAACGTGGACTTTCCTGACATTTTTCTAACTTGTTCCATGATGTCAGGGTAAAAGCACAAGTTCTTTCAGAAAGAAACCCCTGATTAAAAACACTCCAGTTAGGGCAGACAGGGCTGGGAAAAACAAACAAACAAACAAACAAACCAACCACTATCCAGGACAGTTTGGGACTTGTGGAATGCTCCAACCCATAAATCTGATCTCTTGCTGAAATGTCAGCCCCAAACGAGTAACAGTCATGTTTTAAAAGCCAGGAGAGCAAATGCTCTTTCCCCAAACCCAGTGTATGGTGGTGGGGACATATCACCTTCTTGCAATTTAAAGCTCCTGGTCCTGTCCCAGTCCCAGGGTCCTGACAACAGGCAGCATTAGCAGTGCACTCAGAGGACCCAGACCCAGCACAACTGCTTGCAGGCACCCTTGATGGCTAGAGACAGCAACCCCACCTTCATATATCCTAATTAATTTCATTCTATGCCCAGTTTGCCCAGAGTAATTCTACGGGAACAATAGGACCCCCATAGTCCATCTCCAGACCAGCCTTTAATTTTGTACTCACAGCCCCTGCAAACAGGCTCTGCTCTTTGATCTTCAGTTTAGTGCTGCCCTAGATGTTCTAAATCCCTTTTTCTTTCCAAGTACACTTGTAAAAGCCCAGAAAGGAGAATAAAGCAGAAAAGGTTCCTGTGAAAGCTTAGGGACTTTTTTTTCCCAACCAAATACCAGACCTCCTTTGAGCTGCTGGGGCCCCTTCCCTCCTGCCTCCTTTGATAAAAGAGATCCACATATGGAGACTGGCTGAATGAGCACCCAGCATCCCATTGGTGCAAAATGCTATATAAAATCCCATTGGTGCACTTGCCCTAGGTAGAGCTGTCCCTACTTGTGTAGGGAGGTTGGACCAGATGACCTCTAGAGGTCCCTTCCAGACTAAAACATTCTAAGATTCTAAAATGGTCTGAAGATCGTACGCTTGCAACAGGCAGAGGTTACGTAGACCTAATCTCTTCAATTTCTGTTCCAAAGTGGCCTATCCTGAATACTAATCAATGGAAAATAGAGGAAGCCATTATTTATATGGGCCTTCTCATTTATCAAAGCAAGAAGCTATTGGTTCAGCACATGTTAGGTCAGAAGGCAGACTACAGAGAGCCTTCAGTTTCTTCCTGCTACCAAACTTGTGATTAAATTAACACTATGCCCACTTTTCTCACACAGCTGGGCACCCATCAATCACAGCCTCCCCTCAGGAAGTCCACTTCCCTCAGCTTATCTCCAAAGAGCAGTTAGGCATGCACAACATTAGCCACTTCTGTTAGACTGCATGCTGTTAAGCAGGCTGTTTGAGAGACTCAACCACTGTCCAAGCAATAATCACACACTGTTCAGTCCCCCACCACTCCCATCCTGTCTGCATAATTAAAAATCTGTTACCTTCTCTGACTTGGCAAGCAATTGGCAGCTCTCTCACAATAGTGCTCAGCAGACACAGGGCTTTAGCAGATGGCAAGACAATGACGCAGTTCAAACTCTAAATGTGATGCCACAAGAGCAAACTGGTGCGGATTTGGTAACAAACAAAATGAAAAGCATGACAACTGTGGGATCAATAAGACATAGATGAAAAAATAAATTAAATTAATCTCTCATACAGTAGGGAGTGGGTGAAATTTGTTGAGGAATAAAAATAATAAGCTTGCTTCTCTGGTATGTTGCAATACCTGTAGAAACTCTTTATGTTTCCCTTTTCCCTACTAATGATGCTGCAAAACAATATTAACCAATGAAATAGCTCTTTGTACTAAAAACCCAGGCACTGAGAATTAAAAGATATAGTACATAGATTTAATTCAGGCAGTTACACTGTACACACCATAAGCTGTTTCTTATAGAAGCAATGTACCACAACCAAAAATGAGGACTGAAACTGCCTTAAATGTGCTCTGATTTTGCACCTTGCTGCTTTGCTAAAAGTGAAAGCATGCGTAAAAAGGTTAAGTAATTGGATCTTCTGTTTTCATCTATCACTATAAATATTCAGAGAAGTCAGGCTGAAACAAAGAAAGTAGGCAACATCTGAGATCGAACCAGGATAACTCAAAAGAAATGCCCAAAAATGGATGTGAAAATGTCAATAATTTCTTCTCTTAATGAGTTTTTTAACTTTTAGCCAAAAGTGCTTAAAATACCAGCATCTCACAAACACTGTGCTTCCTTCATATCAACTTACATGAAATTAGAATCATAGAATCGTTACGGCTGGAAGAGACCTTCAAGATCATCAAGTCCAACCTTATTGCTAGCCCTATCAAAATCACTAAACCATGTCCCTAAGCACAACATCTGCCTGGCTCTTAAACACCTCCAAAATGGTGACTCCATCACCTCCCCTGGGCAGGCTATTCCAGTGCCTGACAACCCTTTTAATAAAGAAATTCTTTCTAATATTCAGCCTGAACCTCCCCTAGTTCAACTTCAGGCCATTTCCTCTTGTTCTATTGCTTGTCACTGGGGAGAACAGACCAAGTCCTGGTTTGATACAACTTTGACTTCTGCAAGGCCTTTGACATGGTCCCCCACAACATCCTACTTGCCAAGTTGGAGAGATACAGATTTGATGGGTGGACTGTTCAGTGAATAAGGAAATGGCTGGACAGTCACATCCAGAGGGTAGTGGTCAATGGCTCCAATGGGAGCTCCATCCGCTCCCCCCGAAGCCTGTATCACTGCTGGGGGTTGCTGTGGCTGAAGTGCAGGACCCGGCCTTTGGTTTTCTTGAAACTCATGGAATTGGCCTTGGCCCAGCAATCCAGCCTATCTACATGTCTCTGGAGAGATTCCCGTGAGCAGGTCAGCACTTCCACCCAGTTTGGTGTCATCTGCAAACTTATTAAGGGTGCACTCTGTCCCCTTATCCAAATCATTGATGAGGATGTTAAACAGGAGTGGCCCCAGTACTAAGACCTGGGGGACAGCACTCGTGACTGAGCACCAACTGGATTTAACTCCACTGACCACAGATTACACCTTTGGTTCTTGAAATTTTGATAAACAACCAGTATATCACCTGATGGATGAGTACCTCAACACAATGTGAAAGATTCCTATAAAAACAATGAAAATGCATTACATATTTCAGCACTTAAACTATGTATCATGTCTCCTCTCTGTCTGGAATTAGAAGCAAAGAACACCACAACAATTATTCCACATCAAGCTCTTGGGATCTAGTGTTTTCTGCTGCTGCCTGTCATAATCTGAGAGTGCCATTAAATCACCCAGATCATGCAATAACAGCAAGAAAGTTATCATGTGGGATTTATTACCTATGTCCCCATAAAGACTTCTGGGCTGCTGAGATGTGAGATAACTGAATAAGACAGCAAATGTACAGATAAAGACAAGTAGAGCACTACGTCCCTGCCCCAAGGGAAAGCCACATCATGCCAGTTTAGGTCAGTTTAGTTCATTCAGGAAGTTAATACGCTTCCTTAGAACAAAAAATTCATCGACTTGGGTTTCACTTGAACACTTTTTATATGGAGCTTTCAAAATGCACCTGAAGTATTGATCACGTGTTACTATTTCCCAAGACATGTTTATGATAACAGCACCTCTGAACCAAGAAAGGATCAGACATTGTCATGCAAGAAGACAGAGGACAGGTGTGGAAGAAGCCACAGGGGAAGCTGTGAAGGACGATGGTGATGGCTGGAGCCAACAACTGCAGGAGAGTAAGAAAATACAAGAGAAACTTATTTATTGAAAGCTATTGCTCTAAGCTCTTACACACCCTGCACAAAAGCTGCTGTAGAGTCGGTCTCCCTTGAATAAGAAATTCCCTCAGATCCAGTTTGCTTTTTTCTAGGCCAAGGCACAACAAGGATGTTATCCTTGCAGAATATTTAGCATTAATTTTGCAGATAGAAAAACAGAAGCAGCACGGAACCCCTGTTGCACAGAAACCCAGCAGCTCCAGTGCTCAAGGTATAAAACAATGCTTCCTTCCCTCCCCATGGCTCAGCCTCCACACAAGCCCACTGATTCCACCCAAGATTACTACTGATCTTCAGGATCTTGAAATCAGTTTCTGAAAACTGATGGTGCTGCTGAGCTTCTTAGATTAACCAAGCCACTTAGGCTCTCAGTTTAGGGCCATGAACTTTGAAGGATTTGGGTAAATTAGATCCTATTTTCCCTGATCTCCCTGTTCTCCCAGGGCACTTTGCACACCCAAAGTCCTTCCATTCCCTCCCCAGGAAAGCAAATTTTCCCTAAAGGATCCTTCTGAAGTAACTGTAAACTCAATTAAACTGCAGGAGAACAAGTAATTGAAACAGATTCTGCACAGCATTCAAAAATCAATCCTTAATTACAAATTGGCAAACTAAAAATGGTCAAAGACTGAGGTAGGTGAAACAGCCATAAAAATGGATTACAAAAGATTAGAGAGGTAAAAAACCAAAAACAAACCAACCAAAAAAAAAAAGTTTAGATCTGTTTTGATAGAGCCTTTTTACTCCCCCATCACATGAAGTCTAGGCTAGTTGGTACTACTACAACTGTTTCAAGTTCCTTACTTACTTTTTGGAGCTATTTAACCCTACATCCACCCACACTATCTCCAGAATTAAAATTTGTTCTGCAAACTCTAAATCCATAGAACAAGAGCTTTTTCAATGTATCATAAAGGTGTTTTGCATCCTCTCTCCAGCAGAAGCTTTAGAATATTACAGAGAAAAAATGACAGCAAAAAATAATTGTGCATCTGATGAAAAAAATTAGTGGAGTTCTTTGTTAACTCCCAAATTCAACAAAGCACCTGAACACGTGTTTTGTTGAATTTGGGAGTTAAAAAAAACCTACAAGATGGAACAGGAAATTGAGCAGTTATTTCAAGTCCTTGCTGAATTGAGATCCCGCACGCACAGATTTATTCCTTTTCTCTTTCAGAACTTAGTGATTTTTCTGAAGTTACCTGAGCATCTTTAAATAACTATTCATCAGAAAAGATTCAGATCAGAAGGCGAGCTGAAATAGCATCAGTAAGTTCAAGCTTTTGATAAACCTCTATTTCATTTTCAAAGTACACAGAATGCCAAATCCTGCTTGCTTCTCATATGAAATTAATCCCCCCAAAATCCTTTGGGACTACTTCTGAAAGTAAAATGAGCAGGATTTAGTTTATGATCCAACACCACCAGAAAGGGAAAGTATGATACAGTGTTTTATCCCTAGCAAAGAACCCTGGCAATAAATCCTCATGAGTGAGCAGAGTGTCAGTGCATATTCTGCAGCAAATCTGGCAACGATGCAATTTCCTGTTTGTAATTCATATTTTTGCCCAAATGACTGTATAGAGGCAGATGGTCACACCAAAGGAGGACAGTTCTGGAAATAAATCTCTTTACCTCAGGAATACTTCACAAGATCTGTCTGGGGACTGCCAAAGCAAGATCTTTTGCCAGGCAGCTGAATAACCATACAGTGAACAACTTCTTCAGGTTCTGGCTTTTGTATCAAATTTTTTACCATCTAATAAATATAAAGCTGGGGAAAGATGAGCGAAAAAGACATTTCCATGTCTGGACAGGGCTTTGAATGCTAATGACCAGAGGTTGAGATTCACTTCAAGTTTTTATCATCCAAGAAAGGAGAGCTTTTCTGACTGCATTTTCTGCATCCTCAGGAGTATGCCCTAGGTTACTAATTATGTGGGATCCCATCATCAAGTTTTCAGGAATGATACTTGTTTCCTTGAGGCTGCAATGGCTCAAGCAGATCAAATTTCTAAAACATAGGCCATACAAATTCTCCCTCCTTATTTTCCACTGTTCATTAACACCAACTAGTGGGGCCTTCTTTGTTTTGTTCTAAAGAGAAAATGAGGAATTTTAAGAATTATTTATGAAGAGTTCATATAATAAACCACATATTCTTTATCTGAATGCTGAATTTGTCTTTCTCTGAATTTTCAATGTGCCAAAAAGATTTTGATCATCAAAAAGTTTAGGTTAAAACCCTTCAGAATTGTCAAGTAGTAAGAATGATTTTTGGACAGCAAGATGAAATCAAATGTAGCTCTGATCAACAAGCTGAAGAGTTACCAGTTTTGATTTTGATTAACCCAGGTTTCAGAATTAGAACTGGACTTAGAATAGTGAAAATCTGTCTCACTTCTTATCTATCTGTTTTGCTTGTCTGAAGACTAAGACATGACTTCTTCAAGGCATTCATACTTGGCTGAGATACATTCTTCATAAGCTTAAAGGGATAAGAAAAAAGTTTTAAATTATATTTCAAAATAGTGGATTACATTTCACGCTATAAATCGTAAAATCTGCAGCCCTAGAATCACAAAATACATGTGACTACATCCTCACTGAATAGTTCAGGAATATTTCAGCTCTTTTGTCCTGTCTCCCAAGTGATAAGAAATACAGACTTCAGTGCTAAATGTGGTTGCATACTAGACTTCTGCTGGTCTATTAGGATTTCCAAATTACATAAGCAGTTTCTAAAACACGTCTTAAGGGAAAAATCATATAGAACACAAAGTGTTACTAGATAAAAGAACTGCTAGATTTTCCACTTACTTAACTCCAGCAGAAGAAGCAGAAATAAGTAAGGTATCCCACACCCAAAGCATTCACCTAGTAAAACAGCAGTCAACTTCTTGTTTGCACAGGAGCTTCTGCTTTCCCAGTCAGGTGTTTGGGATGAGACCAACAGCCATTACTGAAAGACACAGTGTCTTATTTGTGTTGATTTCTATCAGGCACACACATTAACAGTCCAATCTGACTTCCACAGCAACAAATAAAACTGTTTTGTGTTTCATCCAGCCCTAGAGGCCCCAGTCAGTGACACAAACGTATCCAAAAAAAAAGATGGAAAAGTTGAATGAAAGGAAGTCTGTTTCAGAGCTAGAAAGGGAGGATTGAAATGACATTAAAAAAAGTCATCTAGGCTTCTAAGACAAAATTAAGATTGATTGATTGATGGGATAAGCCCCACAGCAGTCCCTTACTGTTCATGGAAATGTTGGAAGAGAGGGAATGTGCTCCTTGGGATTAGATAGACCACTTTAGACAGGACTCAGAAAAGTTGAGCAACTTAAATGAAATTGAGGAAAGCAAAACCAGGAATAAAAGTCAGGTCTGTTGACATGTACCTGTCTACTCACTGCTTGGCTACTGCATGTAATGTGTAGGAAGGGAAATGGATGTCTTTAGAATGTCAGAATTTACTTCTAAACTGGTAAATGATTCTTAAAACTCCATAGCAGTGAACACTTCCCTGCATCTACGATTAGCTATGCTCAAGGATAAAACAGCACCACTCACTTCCAAGTCACAAATCTCATGAATGAAGAGCATTCAAGGTGATATTTTTGGCTTATTAAGAGAAGCAGATGCCCATCTGTTGAGATCTGTTTTGACAGATTTTTTAATCCCTCTGCAGGTTTTTTTGTATGCCTGTTTATGTTTTTATAATGTTGTCTATCTGATATCTCCTGAAAGCAAAATCCTCACCATGATGTCTGATGCATTTGGGTAGCCAGGGACTTTTCAGTTCACTGAAGATTAGAAACGGTGACCTGGCAAATTCTAAATCAAAAGAAATGTTAACAGTGAAGGTTATTTTCTTTTTTGCAGTAAAAAAAGCTTGGGATATTAGTTGAAAATGTAATTACAAAAGAAGAAGACAGTGTAGACATTCAGGGCACATCCATATCTTGAATATTGCAAGAATTTCTCATCATTCCATCCTACAATCCATAGAAGAAGGGTAGATGTAAGAAAGAGCAACAAAGATGCTCAGAGGAATATGCCTTCCTTCAGAACAGGATAAAAGATTAGGACCTTTTGATTTAGTAAACAGGAAACTGGAGGTTCACAACACTGCAAACGCTGCAGAGATGGTGATGAAAATGATTATTCAGTTTCTTGCAATACTAGAACTAGAGAAAACCCCCAATGGTATCAAACCCATATCACAAATAAGTTACTCCTTACACTAAGCAATTAAACTGGAGTATTCATCACCACATTACATTCAAGAAATAAGTATAAGAGGGGTTCAGAATTAGATTAGATACAGTCATAGAAGACCAGTTCAAGTGATTTCCAAATAAATCCCTACATTACTGTCTGATTTGGCAAGAAAAACCATGGAAAAGGTCACTCAGATGCACACTTTGTTACGCTCCTCTGAAAGGATCTGTCATAGTAGCCACCACTATGTAGTACTGGGTTAAATGGACTAAGTATGAACCAGGATGAAGTTTCTTCTATTTTCAGTCTAAAGGCTTTAAAGGTTTCCAGAAATCAACATGATTGTCATGAAAAGTGAAAAACTGTTGACAAACCTTGGACAAACAGATGAAACTCATGTGATTAAGCCAGACTGAAAAGACTGCCAAAAAATCTAGATAGTCTGGGAGAAGCAGCTCAGCAAAAGCTGGCATATCCTTAGAAAACAGGGAGAGTACAGCCTAGTTCTTCCTTATGTGATCAGGTTCACAGAGATCACTACGTATGATACAATAAGAAAATAAATTGAACTGAGTGAAGTGCAGACCATGGTTATCACTGGAAAACCTTGCGATATTGCAACGTGCAGACACTGTTTTCCTATCAACAACAGAAGTGGATAGATCTGTTATTAGAGATCTAAGGGGTTTTATCCTGCTCAAGCACCTTTAGTCTGACCTAAGAATGACTCCTGTGTCCACAGCTGTGTGGTTTTAAGCAGAACCTGAATTTTATATATCTGCTGTAGAAAGCCTTCAACAGCCAGTAAAAGCAATTTCCAGAGCCATCTCCCTCCCTTTTGAAACAAATGAATGTACCTCAGCTGTGAAAAGTGAAGAAGAATGCTTCCTGTCACCTTTGTATCAGCTTTCTGACAGTGCTAGTGACAAAATCTGGCACACAATCTCCTCCCAAGTCAACACCAGACATGGAGATAGACATCTATAGAGAAAAGGCACAAGTTCTTTAAAAGCAGCATCGCAGTATTTCCCAGGTATCCTGGGAATGCTCTGTGAGGCATCTTAAGCAGTAGTGAGGCCATGCTCTACAGAAATCTGAATTAGAAGTGTGCTTTGTGCATAGATCATTCTAAATTCATTCCTAGCTTAATCATAAATACTATTTCTTTCTAAATACCATGCATGAATTGGGATCAAATTATTATATCTGTTATCTTCTGTTTCAAAAGAAAGATTTTCCCCAGAGATTATTCAGAAGCTGGGTAGAGCTAATCAAATTAACCTTGAATGAATTTTCATCTGTACCCAGGCACAACTACCCAGAGAAAGAAGGAGCAGCCCAGGAGGCCAGCCTGGATGGTTCTTTCTGACTTCCAAACTCACCATCAGTTCATTAGGCTTGTTAGAATAAAATGTTGCCTTCACAGCTGAGTCTGAAGACTCCTGGGTACAGGTCTGCCACCTTTTGAATCAAGCTAAATCTGTATAGTCTGGACTACTATGGCCTCAAGTTTTGCATCAGGGAGTACATAAAGCCTGAATATACGGGGATTTGAAGTGCAACCTGACCTTGCTCAATGATGGGAATGGCAGGCAAGGGTTGTTGTGTGAAAGAACACTATTTAGTCTTTCCACCACTCACCTTACCCAGTACTACTTTTTAAAGTCAATTTCTGCAGTGGACTAGAAGAACAAAAACATTATCTTTGGAAACATCTTGCATAAACAGAGATAATGTAAGCAATGCCAGCCTCAACAAACCAGAGAATTTGACAGGTTTTTATTTTGCAAGTACTAAGAAATCTCTCAAATTCTCCACTCAGTAATCACTTCAGTCAAAGTGGATTACCAAAACAATTCTCTTAATCAGCAAGTTTAGTGCACAGTGGAGCCTTACAGAAAAGAGCTTATATAACTAAAAAAGTATTTATTTTCAATTATGCAGGCCTCCCTGTCTTGATTCCAGGTGATAGGTTATGAATGCATAATATTATTGCCTTACAAATAACACATCAATATCCATTCAGGAATTAGCTCCCTGTAATGAAACAATGCCACTAAGAAATCACACCGCTTGCAGATCTAGAGCCAATATCCCTTCTTTACTCAGTACATACATTTACTGCTGGGGGAAAAAAAAAAACAAAAACAAAAAAAACAAACAAACAACAAAAAAAAAAAAAACCACACCACACCAAAACCAACAAACCCAACCAAACCAGCAAAAACCAGGAGAGAACGTCTTGCAGCTCAAGTAGCTCCATAACACTTTTATTTCTCTCTCTGTGCCTACCTGGTCTCAAGTAACGCTGCTTGTTCAAAACACTACAGCTACATTCAGGTCTTCAGGTCAATCAGGTCACAATTAGGAACAAAACCTTCCTTCTATTTAGCAAACACCACCAAAGACTAAGTATTAGTGACAGCACTAAAAAAAAAAAAAAAAAAAAAAAAAAAAAAAAAAAAGTTACAACTTGAGCATTTCTCTGCATAAAGCCTTTATAAATTGAGATCTAAAAATAGACCTACAGACAACAAGCAGACTTAAACAATTTTATCAGTGGTTGATTTATTTCAGCTTTCTGCTCTCCCTTGTCGCAGTTCAGTGCAGCTCATAAATAAGTTAGGCTGGTGAAGAAGATTGAATTTTTGAGGCTAGAACAGTAATTGAGGAATTGAACAGCCTGGAGGTTGAAATATCATCTCCTGGGACATAAGCCTTTGGACACATTAGCAGCTGTCTATATTGCTTTTCCAGCCATTGACACATATAACCGTGTCAACTATTGAACTGCCTTATGTTTCTTTGTGTCACAAAAAGCCAGGCCTGGTACGTTCTGGGCCCAGTCATGCTGCTTCTCTAAACTTTAGTAAGAATATCTCATTAATATCTCTGACTAAAAAGTCAGATCTTTCAAAAACTATAGGAAGGCCCAATTTCCTGACGAGAATATCCATACCGATTCAGCACAATATGATTAAACAGAAAGGAATAATTATCAATTTTCCACACTGTATGAGTCAGCACTTGCAAAGGAAAGACTGAAAGGGAAGCCCAAGAAGGTTTTTGCCTTTTTTCTTCAAAGCAATACAAACAAGCAACACAGAACACCCCACCATCACCCACCATTTCATTTTTTCTCTTGGGATCAAAATTTAAGAAGAGAACAAGAGATTCCACAGAAAACTGAAGCAACAAGCAATGGATTTCAAAACCAACCCATGACCAGAGGCAAAAAGAATTATCTCCAGGTCTTACTCTCTGTATGAAAACAGGAAAATGAGCTCAGCAAAAGCACAGGCCTTTGGGGGGACACACGAGCTCTCCAGGACGGGCACAGCTGCTGCTTCAGGACAGCCTTGAGGGTTTCTTCACCTCAGGCAGGTGCCTGGCCCTGCCCACCAGCCTCCTGCTGCCACCTCCTCGCGTCACATGGCTGCTCCTTCACCTCGGGACAGATGGGCCTTTGATTCACAGCTCAACATAGGGAAATAAATACTTCTTTCCCTCCTGCCCTAACTTAGCATGCCACAGAACCTAAACATCACTTCTAAGACGGCATCACTCAGTACAGACCGCAGGCTTCCCAGGCATGACAAAAATGGCTCCCTACACACCACACATGAGCAGAGGGGTTTTGGATAGTTATGATGATAATCACATTACTGAAAATGAGTGAAACTTGCTACAAAAGCTAAAATTAATCTCTGGGGATGCAGGGCAGTGCTGTAACTTCACAGGGCCAAAGGCCTGCGGAGGGCTCCGCAGCACCAGCTGAGATAGAAGCCAAAATGCATTAGCACAAGATTAACCTTCCCCTCAAAACAAAGCCAGTAGTTAACTAAAAATCATTGAGGTGAGGGATTAAAAAAGAAATATGAGAAAAAGTCACTTCATAAATCACTACTGAAATACACATTTCATCTTCTGCACCGTGTGTAAAAAATGAAAACATGCATGTTTTCGTTTTGTAAGGGAAGATCGTATGTGAAACTAAAAAGCATTTCTGAAAAACAGTATTACATTTGTTCCAGTCAAGCCTATCATACCTTGTTTTGAAGAAAGGCTCCCAATGGCATCAAGTACAAACACAATACAGAGTTTGTTGCATCTAGTAAATGCCAAGTAAGACAGACTATATACTGGAATTAAGCACTACCAATTGTTCGTAAGTTATTTTTCTGATTAAATATTGCATCATCATCATTTATCTTTTAACAGACTGTACTCACAGGACTCTGTGCTCCACTCCTACTAGATCTCCACACAGATCAGCAATTTGCATGTATGACACTAACAGAGATCACTACAGAGTAACAACGTGCTGCTCATAAAATACTGTCCCTCCAAGGTGCTGATGAACTGATGGGAAGGGGAACTGATGGCAGGTCTTGCCTCCCCAAAGGATTGGGCACTGCTCAGACTCACAGGCAGAAGGCAGATGAAGAGGACTTTCCGTTTGCACATCAGCACAATCCTCCACATCCAGTGTCTGAGCTACAGCGGAAAAGAGGAATGTGTTTATTTCCTGATATTTGACAGTATTTCTTCATGACCATCAGAACACTGCCCAGTTAGACATATTCTCTCCTAGTAAGCAAAATCCAAAATCTAAAGGAATTTTCAGTCAGCTTTGGCTTAGTTGAAAATTTTCACCCTAAGCAAGCAAAGAAAATAACAGCTCTTCACCAAAAATGTCTTTGAGGAATAACAATTCCTATTAGAAGTGTGGTTTGACAGCCAGCCCCCTGAAAGAAAAACTACCACTGCTTGGCAGCTCCTCGGGAAGGCCTCTCCATGCAGTGGGTTATGCAGAGAAGCCCAGGACAGAGGATCACCAGCCCCACGTTGTTCTTCAGCTGCACTTGTTCCCCTCTCACCATGTACTGTTTCAGCAGCATCCTGCTCCAGCTGACACAAACAACAGAACAGGACACCACAGCAATTACCTTTAAAAAATAAAATAATCAGAAGGGCACTTTCAGAAAAGGTGCTGTAATTCATGACTAATTTTAAATATCTATCTTCTACGTATTCACACAGTGCACACAGCAGGCTCCGAGTCCCTGCTGCTCAGGGAAAAGGCACATCTGCACAATGAGGGATGACTTCAGTATTAGCTTTCAAGAACTTGCTTGCATTGTACACAGGCTGTAATGACATACACAGGCTACACATCTCATTCAAGTGTCAGGATATTTAGGATTTATGGTTGTGGTGCTCTCCCCAAATGGCTCTTCTCAGCTGCTGCACAATCACTACTTCACTTACAGACCTTCACAGGAAAGGGTTACCGATCCCACAGTATCACTTTTATAGAGCACACGAACAACTACTGCAGATCATTTAAGGTATGTGTATAGAAAAACAACAGATATTATGTAATATAGATTATTTAATGCTAAAAAGCCTCATATAAAATAAAACATTGTATTTATATACTACCTATACTCCATAACATCCAATGGAATTCATTACCCTTCTCTGCTTTGCATAGATTCACTGATTTTGGAGAAAATAAAAACTTGGCATTCACTAAACATTTCATCTTTAAAACTCAGGAAAAAAAAAAAGATTAAAAAGAAATCTATAACAAGATTTTTAGATAAAGTACCCTACTTTAAGGACTAAGGACATCAAATACTATGTTAAAACAGGCCACACAAAACCCCACATTTCCTGAGCTGAAACATTAACTTGTATAATCACACATGAACCTATTATATTAACATTCTGCGAAGGTTTCCCTTTACTGTGTCCAAGGATTATACTGCAGCATCTTAGTGATTTCACCCTACTAGCATGTTTTCTGGCCAACTTACCATATACTTTCAAGATACTATTTATGAGTTTACAGGGGAAATACTCTACATATAAAGCACTTATCAGCTAATCACCGTATTGGCAAATTTTAAATTATACCAAAATTTTATTTTCATGAAAATATGAAGGAAATACATATTTTTATTGCTAGAACTCACTAAAATACATGTTTTCTAAAGATTAAATATTATTCATAAATCAATATATATTACGTCACACACTTCCCATCATCTGTTTTCCTGTGTTCAAATACAACTCTTTTCTGAACTCCACAGTACACACATAGGTGGTAGGTGTGAGGAAGTTTTCCAGTGCTTGACACAGCACATTCCAAGCTTGTAACAGAAATATAAATTAGTATTTTTCAGGATAACTAGCCCTGACAAGAAAGTAAATGCTATTTCAAATGCCTTTGAAAGGCTTCTTTGTTGACACTGTTGCAGATAAACTGCTGACACTATAAAAACGCAGAGCATTTATCTCAGTACTGATGACACGCTGAATAAAGGTAAATACACAAAATACCTAAGCTTTAATATGATCTTTCCTAGCAAAATAATCCCGATTGTTAGGTGAAAACAGTCAAAAGTGTGATTTACTGAGCATCTCAGTCAGCCTGATTACATGTCAGGTTTGAATTTCAGTAGGTCAAGAGGATGGCAGGTCCAACTTCAGACTGGATGCTATCACCATTACCATCTTCTCAATAGCAGTATGTCCTACATCAGTGTTAGCATTGCTGGGCTTAGGTGTCAACTGCAAAGTAGTCTTGGGGAAGCTGACTTAAAAAGGAGATAAAATAAACACTATATGCATTCATAACTAGAAAAATTTTCCCAATGATGAGAGTGAAAGTAAGTCTGGCCTATACTGGACTGATGAAAATTAATACAATCTGCCCCGCCTTCTAACAATTAAGACAGATTTTTATCTGCTTTTAACACTACAAAAGAACAATGGACAAAATAAGAGCTCAGGACCAACATCTTTTATTCCTTGAATTATCACAGAAAAGTTATCCAAAAAGAAAGTGTAACTTTCCAACAAGCACAAAGTATCTCAAACTTATTCTCCATCCTGCTGACAAGGTTTTCTCAGACTGCATAATTTTAAGTACTGCTCAAACCAGTATCCATCATCTTATTTTTTTATAAAACCCAAATCATTCAAACTGTAAATCTAATTTTCTCCAACTGTAAGCACAGTTCTGAATGATGTCAGGTCATACTGCTGAAGAGATATAAACAGAAAAAAGCATTTTAAGAGTCTTCTTCCATAGCCACATCCTCTTGTAGCTTCTGCACCATTTTGTCCTCCAGCTGTTTTGGTGTGCCTTCAAAGAAAATAAAAAAAATCATTTGAAATGTCTCCCTAAACCCAAATGACTGTTCTTTGAACAATATAGATGTCTATTCTAGGTGAAACAGCCTAAATACATTGCTTAAAGAGTTTTTCAGGAGTAAACCCATCAAACTTACAAGCTTTTATTGATAAATTCCATCACCACCTAAGACTACTGAAGAATTGCTTTAACAGAGAAGCTGATGCTGGTTTTATGCAAAATCTAAAATGCAGTCAAACGGGCTTGATATGCTTGGTATGCTGAACATTGATATAGCTGGCAATACCCAGCAGAATCTTGCAAAGGACTGTAAGAATACATTACTTTTAACAGATCAAGGGTCTTCACACAGTTTTTATACAAAGATTTAAGTTGTCCTGCATGCTGCATTGGATAGCAATACTGTTAATCTCAATAATACTACCAAAAAGAAAAAAAAAAAAACAAACCCATCCACAATTGACATCCAATTCTGCTCTCTTTAAGGACCATCAGGAATAGCAAAGCACTGAAAAGTTAGCTGTTGTTTGACAAACAGATGTACTACATGCTATTGTGCATCACTTGTTTAACATAAGCAAAGCCAAACAAAAGAAATAAATGCTTGGGTTAATTCTTCTGGATTCAGATCTTTTTTCTTTTTCTTCCCCCAAAAAACAAAGGGCAAATTAAACCAAAGTTTAAAAATCTCCTGAAAAAACCTTGTTTCACATATAGACAACCTTAGACTATAGTTAAACTGGAAGTAAAAACATACAACAGACTTCTAGTTAAATGTCTAATAATGTCACATCTATATTCAGAGACAAAATAACTGGTCATTTTTATAAAACAGTAACTAATGGAAACATTTTTTACTTCTCTCATTTATTCCACTCCTTTAACTGTATTTTTTAAAAATAAATCTACTTTAAAATCAATTTTAATCATCAACATCTAACACAAGCTAGCACTTGTAATAGTTTAGAAACAAGAAAATTATTTAGAAAAAAAACAAGTTTATCCATCTGAAAAACTCAGTTCACTAACAAAGAATACACATTATTATATCTGAACTAGCCACAGCTTTTAGTGAGAAATCTGTAGAATTACCATTATATTAAAAAAAAAGTATGTTAGGCTTACACAGCAGACTGTATTTTCATTTAAGTTTCATTATACACTGTGAACTACAAAAATAATCCACACTCACAATTAGCTAGCAAATTCAAAAAACAGAGTTTAACTTCTCTATTTTATACCAATCAGTGGTATAGTCTGTTGAGCTCAAATAATCAATTCAAAGGGAAGACTTAGATTAATAAACATATAGTTTATTATAGAGTACCCAGTATTGAGTGCAATTTAAAATACCCAAATAAGGAAAAGAAAGGATGAAATCAAATCTGGATAAATAAAAAAGGTTTGTTTCAGAACAAAGATACTGCTCATATTTAGTGGCAAGAGCTATTCTCCATATTCAGTAGACAAATCAATTGCAAGAAAAATGCATATTTTACTGATGTATAGAATTAGTTGCACAAAAAAAAAGTCAATATTCATCATGAAATTGTATATACAAATTAACCTAAGAAAACCAGGCAAAGCAAGTTCTTACCTGCATGTGGAGCACGAAGAAGGTGGATATTTTGTTTGACTTCTTTGATGTCTTCTGCCTTCTGCAACTCTTTACCCTTCTTTAATCTGTGGAGGGGGAAAATCAGATTTAATTACCTTCAAGGAGAAGATGTATATTTGTGTTATAATGCGTGACACATCTTTAGTTAAAGGTATGTAAACTGTAAATATCTATGACTAGTTAGGGGTAAAAAAAGGTAAAAAAGAAGTAAAAAAAGTATCTGAAAATGAATTCAAGCATATACTGGATACAAAATCAGAAAGCCAGCACTCTATCAACTCTTACCAGAAACTTGTTTACATCTAAGACTACATATACAAACAAGGAAGTATTACCATTATCCCTGAGTGTCCAATAGCTGTATTTCATTGGAAAGCAAATAAAGCACAGTAGTTTGGTAGCATAGTAGAGCCCACACAAACTATTTTACCCCATCACATGGATGACTGTGTATGTACGAAGTAAATAACCATTTAAAACTTTTGATCATCATTTCTCTGGAACGACTGACTGCCTAATGGAGATCTGCAAAAGCTCCATGATACAAATACTTCTCACCTGTTCATAATAAATCTGGCTTGGCGTTTTTGTTTTATTTCCTCCACTCTCTTCATTGCATCAACTGAAATAAAGCAGAAGTTGTTTTAAATGTATTTACATACCTACATTTGAAAATACCTCCTATATTGCAGAGCAACACTACCAATATTCCATAGTAACTCTAAATCAGATGTAACTCTTGTACTAGAGAGTAGTCATTCCTTCTTCAAAAAGCAGGAATGGGGAATATTCTGTGTATCAATAACAATGAATTGTATTTTAAAATTTATTATGCTTCCACTTTTATGCCTACATATATTTTCTATAATTAACTATCACTACAAAAGACTCTCACTCTACTTGAAATCAGATGAAAGTTACCACCTTCTCCTTTGTGGCATTCATGACAGAAGTAACTCTTCCGTTTCATAGCAATTGATTTATTAAATAAACTGAAGTGGTATGAGCAAGAACAAAGAAACAACTGCATCAGTATAAAAGCTTACATAGCTGGAAAACAACTAAGGCTTTTTGAAAATAATTCACAATAGAGGAATGCTGCACCCCATTTTTTAACCAGTTTCTGAAAAAAAATTAAAATCAAGTGAAATGCCACATCTCTTCACAACTCAAACCTCCTCCACACATAAGAATTTTGTCTTAAGTCCAGTAATTTCAAACACAAGCATTACAAGTGTCACCACTCTTAAAAAGTCTTCTGAAAACCTGTTCGTGTAGAGTAAAAGTTCACTTCCCATAATTCATCTTTGTTTCTTCTAAAATAACTCACCAGTCTTGTTCCATAACTCCCTCTGGTATTTCACTGGTTCATTTCTACGTTTTTCAAACTCAAATGAATTATCCTATATTAAGAAAAAGTAAATATAGATTATATCCAGAAGCATATTTAGATCAATACATTCTTACTACAGCACTCGCTCATCTAATTTAAGTGATTTTAATTTTCCCTTTCAGAATCCCAGTTTAACCTTTAAAAGTTACTAAACTATATGGAAATAGAGCAGAGTGTCTGATCAAAAAGTGTCAGAAGCCACAGTGATTTTTCTGAAAAGAACTATTTACCAGAACATCTCCTGCAGCTATTTTCTTTTTAACAAGACAAAAGGAACAGAGAAGACCAACACTGAGTAGAAAATATAGAGTAGACTAGACAGGTGGAAGGCAAAAATGAAAATATGTAGAGTCAAAAGCATTTAATGCAAGTCAGATAAGTTCTACTCAACAGCCTGTAATTTTGAAAAGGTTTAAAAAAAAAAAAGTTGTGTTAATATCAACAAGATAGAAAATAATTTGAAATATTTCAATTTATGACACTGTGGTGTGTGGGACAGATGGGGCTTTTACAGTTTGTTCATTTTTTTTCCGAAGACTTCAAAATCGAAAAAGTTTCCTTTTTTTTTTTTTTAATTTTGGTAGACATACTTAGCTTTATACCAACTTTATCAACTTTATCTGAGGACTTTTCCCAGCCCAAAGGTTTGGTTTTGGGTTTTCGTTTTTGGTTTTGTTTTGTTTTTTTTTTTTCTTTTGTAGAGGTAAAGAGCAGAGTTCTTAGACCAGCTGCTAATCTTCACTTGAGCTGAAGACAACTCCAATGACAGAAACTACACAAGAATAGCACAAAATGGCACATACACACTCACAAGCCATGCTCCAATGGCAGACAAATGTTACCTTTCACCATGAGATGGCATCAATCAAAATATCCAAAATAAAAGCTGCAGAGTACACCGTATGCTAACATCTAAAAGCCTTTCTTAAAATAAAAAAATAAATTAAAATTATCTAAAATTCCTTTTTAGCCAAGTGTGACACAGCAGCACATCAAGTCACTGCAGTTTATCCTAAACTGCCAGTTGTTGCATATTCCTAATACACAGCATTGCTTTCTAACATGCTTTTAAAAGAGCACTATGTTTCTATATTGCTTTAATTCTTAGCATACGTAGATATAGCTCAAAATCTGAGCACACTGCCACCTATTGAGACATGTATAAAGGAATTCTAAATAAAATTATTTTCAAAAAGGTAATTCAACTTAGCCAGAAACAACCTAAAAGCAAGCAATACAAATATAGAAGATGCCACTTAATCATGGCTTCTCTGAGTGACATTAAAACAATAAAATAAAATCACATTCTTTCCCTTGGAAGGTCCACAGCAGGCAACAAATCATTAAGTCAAAATACTTACTAAATTGTTAGCATTTTGTCAAAAAACAGGTAATTAAATCACAGTAATTCTTGAATTATTTAAGGACTGTCCCACCAAATGTGTTTAGTATTTTTACCATTGACGTACCTTTGTCTTGCAATTGTTTTTAAGATCTCATATCCTGTTTTAGAAACATTCCTATGTATGCAAGGACTTTTCCCATACATTGCCTGCTTTAAAGAGACTTCAAAAGGTCCTTCTTATCTTATATGTCTACACAGAAAGATTTCCTGGGGTACCTGGTAAACCAGCTTTTGTGCAGAAATACAACTACCAATCATATATATACAGAAAGTAGGAGATTTATAGATGGAAAAAAAAAAAAAAAATTGCCTTGGAGTTGGGAATCACCATCTATCACAGACACTGATACACTGGCTTCTCCACTGCAGCTGAACCAGAAGTTTAAAGTTATAGTCAAGCTGAAGGAATATGTCACACTCAAGAAAACTCTCACATCCTCTTCTACAATCCCTCTTTTCTCTACTTACTCCATCCTTTGTGCTCATCTAATTAAGTGATAATGCATTAAGCTAGCTAACCTAACCTGTCTGCAACTGGAAAAGGCTAGATTTCTGCCAATTTAGTTAAATACTGTAAAGTGTGAACCAGTTCAACTTCTTACCACTGTCAATTCTTTGCCAGCTGCTTTCCGGAATGCTTTGGTCCATCTCATCTTTCTGGGATTTCGCTTCTTTTTAAAGTTTCTGTGGCATTTTGATTTGCAGAATCTAAATATCTTAAAAAAGTCAAATCATGTTATTCCTGCCCTGTTACAATCATAATATCAAATACTGATGTTTCTCTAACAATACTATGCATCAAAAACTACATTTCTCTTTCAAATTTCACTATATTTTATTTAATTCAGATATAGCTATTAACAAAAATAATTGCAAGCACTATTCTTGTTTTCTCATAATAAATTCATTTTCACGGCTGTCAGGGACATGCACAAATACTTATAATTAAGCTGATTATAAATAAATTATATCAGAGTTGTGAGAATTTAACCCACAAAAAAAAAAAACCAAAAACAAACACACACACACAAAAAAAAAAAAAACCTCTAAAACCAAATTTGTACTATGAATAAACAATTCTCTATACCTGTCAGCACTTTTTAGATACAGTGCCATTCTGACAATGACAAAAAAATCCTCACACCTCTCACAGAATTTTTTTGAATGCCATACACATACACACACCCTCAAAACGTCCATCTTCTAGAATGTAGCTTTAAGCCTAAAGATTCCTCTGCAGTGGGAGTCCTAAGCACATTAGTTAAGTCCTGGACTGAATTTACTGCAAGCTGTTAAAGCGTATGCCAAAACATTCTAACTGACTTTCTTTTTTTTCCTTTCCATTTTTCTATGTATTCTACAGAATGTGAGACTCCTTTTAGGCACCTGCCATTGCTAGTCATGGAAGTGCCTTATGTTCATCAGGTGATGTTTTCAGGCCCATTAGAGATGCATAAAAGAAACATGAAATTTCCTTTTATTAGTATAGAAATTATGAAACTAAGAGCCAAGCTAAAGAACAACCCTCTATCCCAAACTGTCCTAAATCCAACACACATTTTCCAGTCAAAAATAACATGCAGCAAGATGGCAATAAGATAAGGGAGATGGGGACAATGGCAGACACACGACATAATCGCATTCCTATTTACTGTTCTTAATCTTCCCTAAATTTGTGCATCACTTTGAACTATCCTGGGCTGTTTAGTATCCAGACCAGAGCTGAAACTTTACTTAAGAAGACTCAAAGTTACATTTATTATTCATGGGTTTTTGAAAATCCTATTTTTGAAGGAGTATACTCTCCTTCATATCTAATAGCCACTTCTAAAGAAAATGAAAATACAAACACCCTAGTAATCATCTTCAAATAATATTTTTCACATTCTTCGACTGTGGTTTTTCACCTTATCAGACAAATCTGCCATTACACTCTTCCCTTTCATAGATTAACTGTTCACAATTAACCTGTCACTGTCCTACTTTTTTTAATTAAAAAACCCACGCACTTGCAGCCATTTTCTAATAATAGAACTGTGTCAATCTACATCTGCCTCTAAATTCCCAAAAGCTGTGACTCAGACAAGCAGTACAGTTAACCCAGTATTTGTTTTGATGTCTGAGCATGGGAAGGAAGATATTTGTGTAAGCATCACTTCACGCTGCCATCTCCAGTGCCCTACAGGAGTGACAAGGAGTACAGCTCGGGCTGGGAAACTACATACAACATTTTATGTACAAAATTGTCACTACAACGCAAAGCCCCAAATGCTATGCGCATCCCGTTATGACAGCCTCAATTGGGTAAATCACTTCAGCTATCTGAATTACAATTTCTAGCAGAGTGCCATGACAGACACAAGCATTAGCTTTAGTGAACAGCGTCTGTAGTCGAGACTGTTTAAAGCTTTAGAATCACCCGTTATTAATCTGAAGCCTCCACTCCTCCAAAATCAGAAAATCAAAGGATGAAAGTTTTGTAATGCTCTGCAAAGCGTGTAACTCCTTAGTAAAAAAGGAGAACAATTAATTCAGCCCACACTCTTCCTGACAGTCCTAACGGTCGCCAAATCCCAGTACCACTGCATGTAACGGCTCCCAGACAGCGAATAAACCTGGCGCCGGACGCCGCCAGCCAGCACCGCCTCGCGAACGCCAGCACGGGAGGCGCTGGCTCGACTCTGCCAGGGGCTTCGGCACGACGAGGGAAACGCTGCCTTCCCACCCCCCACCCTCGCCGGGGCCCCACACTTGCGGAAGCCGAACGAGGCGCGTAAGCAGCTACGCCCCGGCGCGGGACAGGGGCACCGGCCCCGGAGGACCCCTGGGGCCTCGGCAACGACCGTAACCGAGCCGCGTGAGAAGAGGACACCGCGTGGGGCAGGAGCATTACCTTGCAGTCGTTGCGCACGAACATGACGCCGTGGCCCGGGTAGATGGGCCCCGAGCAGAAGTAGCACTTCTCGATCCGCATGGCCGGGCCCCCGCCTGCCCGCTCCGCAGGCCCCGCCGGAAGGGCGCGCTCAGCTGACCGGAGGCGGCGGGGCGCCGGCCGGGAGAGCGGCCTCGGCGCCCCCTGCCGGCCGCGGGGCGCCACAGCGGCGCGGAAGCAGGGGCGGAGCCATGCCTCCGGCCCCACCTGCTGCGCTGCGTTTCGCTACGGTCATTAACCAGCCCCGGCTAAGAGGGGGCTCCGTCAGCCCCGGCATCGGCACCTGGCTGGAAACAAACAACCGCTGGCTCCGGGTTTCCGGCCGAGCCAGCCCGACAGGAGTTACCGGGGCTGAGAGGCAGCGACAGCCGTGAACGGCCTCCTCAGCAGGCACGGGCACCGGCACAACCCGCCCCAGAGCCGCCAGGTGGTCAGCACACTGCGTGCTGGAAACTCCCTTTGCCACTGCGTGCTTGGCGATGCGGCGGGAGAGCTCCCGGCAGCTCCTGCACCGAGAGGTACAACACCACGCTAATGCCTTATCTCTTCACAAGCTACTCTCTGGAAAACAGCACTTGAGGTTGCATCAGGGGCCGTGGAAATCTCTCCTGGCACCCACTGTGAACAGCGTTACGACACAAGAACAATAGTCCTCCTTTCTCACACACACTGTAGGCATTTGAGCAACCTACCCTGTGAAGAAGACTGCAACAAGAAATAAAGTGATAGCGCTCAAAAGTCCTGTAAATTGGATGATATAAACCCTACCTGAAAAACAAAGAGCTCCTTGTGCTGAGCATGGTTGAAAAGACCAGATAGATCTATTGTTTCTAACATGGTCTCTGCTAAACTGAAGGGAAGTAAGTCAGACAGCTCCTGTTGGATATAAAGCCCTTTACAGCACCAACGTAAGACTGACCCTTCACCTCACCAATATGAGCACCTTCCAGACCGCATTCCCTCCCAAGGATCCTGGAAGAATGTGTCATTTTTTAATTCAGGGATTTGGGCTTGGGTTTAACTCTGTAGAGTAGTAGAGCTTTTCAAATGCGTCTTCATTTCTTTGGCAGTCTTTAGCTGTCATGAAATACAAGGAGGAGCAGAAGACTTATATGTCTTAGCAAGATCTCTTAAAAACCAACCAACCAAACCAACAAACAAACAAACCAAAACCCAAACCACACACACACACAAAACAAAACAAAAAAACAAAACAAACAAAAAAAAAAAAAGCCCCAACCAACCAAAAATACCCCACGAACACTAAAAACCAGATCAGTCACATTTAAAATGTGTAAGAGATCATTGCTCTCAAAGTGAGAAACTGGACCACAAGGCCACCATATGAGACTAAGTTTGCATGGAAGTTCTAATTGCTGTGCTTTCTTTGAAGCTGTAAGAAAGGTCAATTTATTGGCTGATTGCAGCCACAATTTCTAAATCAGTACACAAACAGGTCGCTGAGGGGAAAGTATCTACAAAAGCAGCGATATGCCAAAAACCACAAACACACTACATTCACTCACCCAACGTACACATCAGCCACAACCTTCCTAAATAGTTTGGAACTGGAGAGGGTCTTCTCTTTGTTCTTCAATCTTAGGATGCCACCCCAGCTCAGAGTCTGAAATCTTCCTTACCGAGTAAGGCTTTACAATTCCTGTTTCTCAATTTAGAAGTTAACTACTTTTGGTGAAAAAAATCCATGTGTTGAATTGTGTGTACCTTTAGGGCAGTTTTTGCTTCTAGAACAACAAGAAAGGCAGTCGGCTTGGGGTTATATTAAGAAGGATGGAAGGAAGAAAAAAAAAATTGCTTTAGTGCAGTAGAGTGACTAACCTTATTATCACAGATCTTGTCTCCAATCTTTCTGAAAATCAAACCTCAGCCACATCCTACTGCAGGAGACATAGGCTAGAGCAGATGACTGGTGAGTGACTAGTACTCATCCCCAGCTCTAGGGAACAGTGGCTCTGAACTCACTCAGAGAGCAAGGTGGGACTGCACAGGGTATTTAATCTCATGGCACACACTGGAAGGAAGGCCCTGTGGCTGTGACGGAAGATGGCAGCCCAGCTGAGAAGAGGAACTAGTGGAGACACATACACAAAGCAATTTTATGAGGGAAACTATGAAGACACCAAGCTTACAGCTAGAGGCAAAACCAAATACTAAACAAGTTTTCTTAGATCTAGGACTGCTGCGCCTTGGCATATGCAACTGCAGTCCTCCCTTTTTCAGTTACTTGGAGTTTCCTGCCCATATGACTTTTTCCCCCATGGGCTCTATTTGTCACTGAAGACAACTTTTTCTTAGCAGAGTACTGTATTGTAAAGTCTTTGGTGGCTTCTACAATTTAAACACTGTGGATTACAAACTGTCACCAATGCCTCCAGCAGATAAACGGGATGCGAGAGCACAGTGATACTACAAGCATTTACAATTGGATATCCACCCCCACCTTTTTTCATATCAAGGCACTAATCTCTTCAAGTACAAGCCATTCTGTTGTGGATTTGAAGTGTTTCTTTCTGATCTAAAAGGCAGTATAGATTAGATTGAAGGTTGCTGGAGCCAGAATCCAGATTAATTATTAAAAATAAAATAAAATATGTATAATATGTACTTCTACACCATTAACAGTTATTCACAGACAGAATTATGTATCCAGATGAAAAACAGCCTTGCTGGAAGAAGTAGTTTTGCAGCAAACTGAGTGGCCCATTTGTTTGACAGATTACCACAGCAAGAATTGTTTCACCAAATTTCTCAACTCAATACCTTAAACTCATAACAAAGCTATGGTCTGAAAATATTTTATGTACTTGTCCAAGTTTCCTAATAGAAGTAAAAGAACTGTCACATACAGTTCATATAAACTGTCATATACAGTCATATCAAAGAACTGACATCTGTCAGGTATGTGCACTTGTAGGATCAGGTTCATATAGTGTACAATCATGTTGTTTAGAAAACACTTCTGGAGGTCATCTAGACCAAATTTCTGCTCAAAGCAGGACAAATTAACACCAGGTAGCTCAGGACCAAGTATGGCTGAAATTTTTGTGTCTTCAAGGATGGACATTCAATAACCTTCCTCAGCTCCTGTTCCAAATTCTGACTACTTGTACAGTGACAGTTTGTTCCTAATGTCTAATCAGACTTTTCCATACACCAGCTTTTCTCTGTTGCCTCTTTATTATCCCTGTGCCCTCTGAGATAGGTCTGGCTCCATCTTCTGTATGCCCTCCAATTAGATAGTTCAAGACAGCAGAAGGGTCTCCCTTAGCTTTCTCTTCTTAAGGCTAAGCAAATACAGTTCTCTCTCCTCCCACCCCCTGTGCTCCAGCCCTCTGATCTTGGTGGCATCCACTGGACTCACTCCAGTGTGTCAATGTCTTTTTTCTACTGGGGTGTCCAAAACAGGACACAGAACACCAGATGCAGTCTTATAATTACTGAATATAAGGGAAGACTCACTTTCTCAACCTGATAGCTTCATTTTACTAATGCAGCTCCAGATGCAGTTGGCCTTCTTTGTCACAAGGGCCCACTTCTGTTTCCTGGTCAACCTGCTTTTCAACAGGATACCCATCCCCTTTTCTGTAAAATGTTTTTTACAGCAAAATGTTTCTTACAGCCAGTACTACTGCACAGGGTTATTCCAACCCAGATGGAATACCCAGTCACACTAGCCCTTGTTAAGCTTAATGAGGTTTAGGTTCAGTTCATTTCTCTTGCCTGTCAAAGAACCTCTGAATAGCAGCTGTGTCCTCCAGCATATCATAAACTACCTGGTAAAAAAAAAAAAAAAAAAAAAAAAAAAAGGGCTCCTTACCTTTATAGAAGCAATAGATTTTACAAAATGTTTTGCTTGATGCCCTTAGCTCTGAATATGCTACACACTCACTTTAGCAGCTTTCTGAATGTCATATAAATACAGAAGTGATGCCTCTATTTTCTTCTGTGGGTTTGACCTCTTTCTGGCATCACCCAGGATGCATCAGGCCCCCATCCGACTGGTTCAGTTAGTGCAAGAGGATAACATCAGGCAGTACCTAGGCCATAGGAGAGAACTTAGACGCATTTGGACTGAAAAAAATCACAACACATGGGTACAGTGTAGAAGGACACAGACTGATATTGAACTGAGACAGAAGGAAATGTTACAATTCCATTCAACAAATGCTGACAAGGTTCAGATCAGGAATGTTGAACTATTTTATGTTAATAAGAAATTGTGGGACAAAGCATCATAAAGGAATTCCTTTCCAAAACTTTGTTCCATTACAGATCAACATTTTCATCTGATGTTGGATGAAAACAACTTTTTTTGACATAACAGTTTCTCATCACATGAGAATTCTTTGTTTCTTTCTTTCTTTTTTCAAACCAGTGCTAGACTAGTAAGAATAGTGTAATTCACTGTCAAGAAATATTTACCATGATTTCTCATGAGAATTAAAAAGGGAACAAAAGTTTTGTCACAGAATTCAAACAGAAATCTTATGACACATTTCAAAGGCTGACATCAAAGCAATTCTATGTAGACTTTCTTTATACAGTAGTTACATATAATACGTGTGACAAAAACATGACAGCTTCAGTATTTAATATTTAATATCCAATCTAAACATAAGTATTCAAAGGAACTATTTTTTACATCATTTCAGTAGTCACTTAGCTCAGTAGTTGGTTGCAATAATCCTTACTGTTTTCAGGAACTGGATGGAGCTATAAGCACAAAAAGTCTCAGTAAAGTTAATGCATGAAATGCAAGTTCCACTGCAAGCCCCTGAAAAGTGAAGAGCTACATTATAAGAAATTCAGACACTGAAGTACATTGAAATGTATTGTGTCCTACAGTAAAGTTTCTGGTCAGAAACATGATGGTAACTTCAAAAGGCACTCTGAATTAAACTACAGTAACTCCGGTCCATAAGCACTTTAGAATCTTGGTATTGTATAGTAGAAAAACACCCCTATATTTATTCAATATAAATTGCTTTAATCTCTGTCCTAACCCCAGAGCAGTCAAATTATATTGCACTTTTAAAATAGTCTATGTAGGTCGTGATAAAAATCTCAATATTTACATGTTGTGTTTGTTAAAGAACAATGCATTACTTTGTAAAATATTTAAGAACCAAGTTTTAACACTTATTCTTGTAGTATTAATATAACCAGAGGCTACTTTTTTTTTTTCTTTTTTTTTTTAATTAGTTCCTATTCTAGAGACATTTTTGGTCCTTCAAAAATTTGTTATTATGCAAATCATATTCAGAATTCATGTTCACAACTGGCATCAATGTTTGTCTGAAATCGCAGTAATTAGAATATTTAAATACATAAATACATAATTTTTAAATAAGTAAAAGCTTTGGAGTTTTGTAAACAAATGGCTGTGGAAAGTCTGTAACAAGACTCAGTTTGTCATGTTATGACTTTAATTTGCAATACATTACAGTTATACAACCTCTGCCAGGGTAGAAAAATTTGGTAGGCACATCTTGTAAATCAGTCTGGAAAAAAAGACTCACAAAATACTGATTATTCCTTTAGGTTGTATGAATAAATAAAAATGATCAAAGAGTAACATGATTTGCTGAAACCAAAATTGACATTGATGTGATCCATAGAGGGAGGAAAAAAGCAACTCTATTCTTTTTAAAATACAACGTAAAGAAAAGGAACAAGCCACAAATGAATATGAAAACCAAGATGCACAGGACACAAAGGTTTGCAGAATAAAATGAGCATTATGAATTTATAGAGATACTGATCTAGACAGAACTGGTGTCTTGGCTGCATCTCACCAGAAGACAATCTTCATTCCTTTTTCAACCCAAATTTGAAGAAACATTCCACATCTGTGTATGGTAAAACAAATTCAGTGCAAAGCACTAGCTCTGATGAAGTTTTGCTGACATCTAGGTTGCCCTACCTTCCTGTTAAAACATGAGTGGTAATGTAAAAGAAAGAGAACAACAGATGTACAGTTACACCACTTACATATAAATATAGGTATGTGCATGTTCTAGAAATTAAGATTATGTCAGGAGGTCTCATAGGCTGTGTTGGATATATTTTATATAGTACAGTTGTAGCTTACATGTTCAGTTTCATGGCATACCCAAAGTGCTCTATATATGCACCCCTGTTCTTCTCTACCATTTGTTATTCTATATAAAATAGCTTTCTTTTGGTTTTCATGACTAAAAACTGATGGTATGAGAGAGCAAGGAAAAGCTAATCACAGGCCTTTGTGGAAAACACAGGATTTGCTCTTTAACATTGTTATTGTTTCTGTTCAAAACCAAGAACCATGTTGGTAAGCTTGCTGTTAGTAGAGAGTAAGAGCTGTCACAATATCTAATCTAAATGCCTGGTCTGTGTAGTCAATGGAGCCTTCAAAGGACAATTGAAAATCCTTCCATTCAAAGCCTACCCTTTCTCAATGCTCATACAGAGAGATGCTTCTAAATTTGGTAATGAAAATTCTTCTCCTGCCCTTCCCTCCAAGTAGAAAATTACAGTGCTACACCAAATTAAACCTCTGTCCCATCACTAATAACCTGCATAACTTGCAAGCAAAGGTCAATGATGTTTGAGAGGAAAAATAAACAAACAAACCACACCACCAAAAATTAGTATCAAGAATTAATATAGCTCATTAAATAGCTACACAATATAATTTTTGTCCATAAGTTAACAGTTAAGCTGCAACTGTACTATATCATACACATTAAAATTAATTTAAACTTAGTTAACAGCCACATTTGCCTTTTTCTTGCTCCTCATTCAGCTGTTCTGTAGAGCTGTGCCCATTGGAGCGCACCACCCCTTCTGGGATCCAGGACTTATCCACACACCGTTCCATGCGTTTCATAATGAGGTCAAGCAGAGTTTCAATGGCTTTGCTTACGTTATTCCCATTAGCTGCACTGGTTTCAAAATATGGTATTCTGCCAAAGACAAAATCCACAAATTTACATCATTCCACTTACATCCATAGGAGAGAAAACAAGACACGATTACTGCCACATACCTAGAAATCACACAAATGTGTTACCTGGAAATCACACAAACGCTGTTACTGCTACTCCACAGGAGAAAGACACAAAGTGTCCTTGGTCTGACATGCAAAAGGAATTAATGAAATGGCTAATTCTGTAGGTAGGGCAGAAGTATAAGCTTTAATTTAGATCATGGAATCCACAATTTACAGATGCACTGGTCATTATGAGTTCCCAAAGTTATGCTTCTGAGGTTTGTGTCTTTCAGGTCCATTCCCCACAAGAGGTGCAATTACTTTATATGGCCTTCCCCTTACTGACTGCTATCTATGTTAGCTAGAGAGCCATTGCAAGCAAGGGAACACTGGTATGAGTGTTGCCCAGCAGATAAAGCAGTAAAGTGTCCTAAAGTGCTACTCCTATCACTACAAAAGATGACTGTTTCTTCTGTTGACACTTCAACTATAAACTCTCTTACATTAAAAAATAAAATAAAATTTTTAAAAATATATATCTATCTCTGCTCAGACTACCTATGTCTTTTTACTACAAAAAGTTAGGGGCAACTCAGCATTGAAAATGCATTGCTAATTTTCAGCATTGTGGATCAAGACGTTTTGGGGATGGGTTTGTAGGCTCTGACCTGTGCTCCCCACAGGGTGGTGCTACAGTGACTACATTAGTGTTACTCCCTAAGTGACTGATCCCATCGCTTCATCATTTTAAGTATTTCTTACTTAACTTGCAAGACTCAGTAAGTGGTCAAAAATATTATCGTCTCAGTGTATAGGTCTCCCCTAATCATTTTCAAAGTACATCACTTACCAGTAAAAGGCCTTTCCACAGAGAGAGGATATTCACTATTGCACACTTCTGTTACCAGAAGACTCTTTGCTGCAGCAGGGTTTACCTTGCTTCCACTCAGAAGCGACTCCTAGCAGCTTTCCTGTCTCATCTCTACAGGGCAGAGAACTCTGTAACTGCCTACAGATTGGATGTGATCTATAACTTTGAATTTTCCCTCTTTATTCAGAAATTAAGTTGGCATTTTCATCCACAAAGGTAAACATTTCACAAATTATTTCTCAGAGTCTCATGTGAAGAGATCTCTTTCAAATCTTGAAGAGATGGCCACATGCCATCTGCTGCTGTTGAAAAATTTTTGCTCCTTCACAGGCAGCTGGTTAAAGTACCATATGCACTTGCAGTTGCCTGTGTGTCATGGACTTAAAACAAGCATTTTCACAGGGGAAGGAAAAAGTAAGAGGGTAATACTGCAATAAACCCATTTGTGTCTAATAGACAAATTGCTTCTGATTTGCCTCCAATGATTTTTCAAGGTCAAGGAAGGCTGATTTGTGACTATACGATAGGAAGTAGCATGGCACAACAGGACTACACCTGCAGAACAAGACAGTTCACTCTGAGGACCTAGTATTCACACTACGTGTGTTTTGTGGACTTTACTTTGGACCAGCTCTAATCTGTTCCTCCAGACTGAATGTGTCTGGGTGGAGCACTGAATGCATACTGGGTGGAGCACATCATCTAGTTGAGTTTTCAAGTGGGAAAGAATCCAGTTCACATGCTAGAAAGCTGCTCCACTATTTGAATCAAACCACAGTAAATGGATCAGAAGATTTGCTTTGGAAGTGTGTTTCTGATCCACACTTGAAATGCAAATGTAATCCAGGGATGAAGCCCATGGAAGAGTTAGGGGGTTTAGGAGTACTGTGGGATTAATTAGTATCTGAAAGATTTTCCATAGTTCCTTTAGGGACACATGACCTATGCTTGTAGGGAAGGGCAAGTCTGTCTTTCCTGTCTTCCTGTTTGTCTGACTCGATTTTCAGACTCCTTGGGAGTCTACGAGTGTGCAGTGCCTGCAAGAAAACATGTCTGAGTCCTTTGAGGCCAAGGCACTAAGAATTTACATAAGGAACAGTCCTAACAAAATTGCTTGAACAGTTTACAGAATCACAGAATGTTAGGGGTTGGAAGGGACCTCCGAAGATCATTGAGTCCAACCCCCCTGTCAGAGCAGGACAAAACTAGGGCAGATCGTTCAGAAAGTCCAGGAAGATGGAATGGGGAGGGGCCAAAGAACTAGGAAACTAAGGTCTAGACCAGAACTGCTCTTCTGTGGGAAGACAGCACACTGTAAGCAGACTCTGAATGCTGGTGAAGGGATCCTTAGGCCCTCAAAGAAATTGAGGCCTCATATTTCCATGGCCATGTCATAGGCAATGAGAACAAAAAAACTCAGCTTGTAAATTAGGATATCAATACTTGGTATTATTTTTGTTTGTGACACTCATCACCTCACCAAATGTTCTTTTGGATTTCACTTTGTGAAAGACCTGAGTTTTCTTTGCCCCATGCAAAGGCTCAGCACAGGCAAGAGCAAAGAATTAGATCCCCATCATTCCCCTGCCTCTCCAGCCAAATTCTATCTCTTTCCCAGAGTGTTTGTGAAAATTTACTTTTTTTACTGCCAAGGAAAGAAGAAGAATAACCAATCTCTAGTGCAAGATTATTGCAGTACTAAGTATGAGTTCTTAGGCAATGCAGAAAACATCTCTGACAGAAAGAGGATACCATACCAGCCACTTAAGCATTCTAAAATGCTTATTCTCCCAATAACCTCTCAGTATACAGATGAGACATCACAGAAACTTATTTCGTTCTACTTTAAACACAGCAATAACTGGAAGGAAGTTACTTACCCGTATTTTTCTGCAAGTTCCTTAGCCTCCTCTTCTTTCACCATTCTTTGGTCTTCCAGATCACTCTTGTTTCCACATAATACAATGTCAGGGTTTTCACAATATGCATGCATTTGTAGCTGACCTAACAGCAACAACATGAATAAGGGTCACAACTTACTGTCACCCTTAAAGATCACTAAGAACACTACCACACTTCTGGGGAAAGAAAGTCCTTCAGAAAAACTACTCTTTGAAAGACAGAAAATAAATACGTTCTCTGTTATCTCACATGACTTCTGCTATTGCACTGAGAAACCAGAGAACTGTCAGACATCCACTATCATGTACCTATTGAAAAAGCCAGGGGCACAAAAGCCTGACAAAGTTAGCACAGAAGCTGTGTATTTGTAGCTTAAGGAGTTATGCTCACCAAGCATCTTGAGCAAGCTGCTAGGAAAGGACATACTTCCATGTCCTGATGGATGATGCAGTTTGGGAATTCATGAGCCTACTAACATTTACCTTTCATTAAGCTTTGCTGACAAAGCTTCAAGTGAGTCAAAACAGTTTTGCATAGGCTTTCCACACAAATTACTGAATATCACCAGAGCCAAGGATATGATGTTCTCTCAGCTTGTTTTTATATCAGTTAAATTCAAGTTCAGTAGGCAAAGCTGAATTTCAGGTAAGCACTAGAAGCCACCACTATTACAATTATGAAAGCAACATTTACTTTCTTTTACTGAGAAAGCTATAAAACCCAGTATTTTCAGTTCTCTTTCCTAGTAGACTCCATATTTACAAACATACACCCCCACCCCCCCCACAAAGAAAGAAAACAAAGAAGAAATAAATGCCATACTTATCCAGTTCCTGACATTCAGAAAGCTTTGCTCATTTGTCAGATCGAAGAGTAGAAGAAACCCCATGGCATCTCTGAAGAAAGCTGTTGTCAAGCTACGAAACCTAGACCAGCAAAATAAAATTAGTCAGCCCATCTGACAAGTTACTTTGAAACTGCAATTCCATACAGTCATAAAACTGAGGTAACTTAAGACTGAATTAACTAGAATGAAATATTCATCATAATTATTTTGCTAATATAGGGGCTGCATAAACAAGAATTACTAACATTACTGTGGTCTAATCAAGGTCTAAGGAAGTCAGAGACATTTCACTCAAGCATGAGAGCTTCAGGCAGTCTTCTGCTGTAGAGTATGACTTAAGATTCAGAAATTAAGTAAGACTGAAATTCAAACTCTGAACAGAAATTTGTCCTCTATACGCAACAGTTCTTGATTTTAAGACTATAAACCACTAGGTTGCTAGTCTTTTGATAGACGAAGAGAAAAGAATCTCTTGAGGTGATTTCACTTGACTTTCCCAAGAGCAACAAACACAGAAATTTAAATAAAACTGAAAAAATAAGAGCTTTAAAAGCATGTATATGCATTGGCCATGAAAAAAAATAAACTAAAAGTTTTCAAAAGACAAAAGGAACAATTACAGTTTTCATGTTCTACAGTTGTAAGTTACAGTTGTAATTTAATGGGTATTCATAGGAAACTTTCCATCACTGTTAAAGTAAGCATACTTTCCCATCTTGAGTCATACAATGAAAATGTAACAATCAATAAAAAAGAATTCATTCACTGGGTTCCACTTGTATCTAGCTTGCTAAATCCACTTGTATCTAGCTTGCTAAATACAAAACTTGCCTTACTTGCTAGGTTGGGGGTGGAACATACCTTTCCTGCCCCGCAGTATCCCAGAGCTGAAGATGTATCCTCTGTCCTCTGCCACCAACACCATCTGGCCCATTGGGTCTATACACCTGTAAAAGGTAAATTTGCAAGACATTCTTAGCAGTAGAGCCTCTATAGAACACAAAATAACTGACATTTAAAGTCATTAAATGCAGCAAAACTAGCATTGCCAATGCATAGATTTCAACTACAACTCAATCCCCCTGCTTTATAAAACAAAAGTAATATGGATCGCATTTTAATTTTGCATCCAATTGAATATTTAAAAATAAGGGTAAAAGTGAAACTGGAAAACCAGTATCCAGTAGACTGTGGACTCCAGACAGATATTTAGAGCCATTCATTAGAGAAGCTTAATTTTAGTATTTTCATTTTCTATTTTGTTTACTATTATCTTGTATTGTGTTAAAATACAAGAAAGCAACAGTTAGATCATGCAATCTGGCAATATATTTGTACCACTAACAGAGCCTTATTAGCAAGCCACATGTACTCATAAAGGTAATGACAGCTTTTCTTAGCTGCTAAAAGATTGCTGAAAAAGTACTAAGGGCAGATTTATCATCTACCTTAAAAAGTAGAAATTGGATGATAATAGTAAAAGCTGAAGAGTTTACTCAGCATGTAAATATAAATAAGGGCATCTGTTAGCTTTGGAAGGATCAGACAAAAATAGGTTCATTTCTTGTTTAGAACACATCATGATAGGTCATCTTCTTGACCCTCAACTGTTGTTGTACCTAAGATTACCAGAGTTACAAATATATCTTTAGACACGTGTAAACTTGTTGAAGTTACAGATTATGATTCAGGTTGTGAAACCTAAGCCTCATCCTGAGTTATCAAATACACTGATCAAGTAAATCCACCACGTTTACTATCCCACAAAAGAAACATAAATTTAAGTGACCAGTTCCACATTTCACTATTTACTCTTTGCATTACTGTGGTACATGTCATCAATCAAAAGCCAGTCTGCACAGTGCCTGTTACACCATCCAGATTTCTGGACACCTGGGAAATCATCAGACTACACTAAAAGGCATTTATTACTGCATAAGAATGAAAAAAGCTTGTACCCATGCAATTTCTCAATGCAGTAAGGATGAGTATCCAATCAGTTACCATAATGCAGTGATCAGCTTTGTATCAACAGTTCATTTGCCTAGTTCAATAACAATTCAGGGTGTTAAACAACAAAAAACACAAACAAACAAACAAACAAAACCCACACACAAAAAGCGCCACCAACCTACATTATTTTTCACAACTCTTCTCTAGCAACAGTAACTTCTAGGATGATAAATCAGCTCCATGCATCATGCTATCCCATTTCATTCACGTGTTTTAAAATCAACACTGCAATCTTTGTTCACTAGTCATTTCAGCTCACAAACAGCAAAAAAAATTTTTACTACAGCCCAATTTTTCCTTATGAAGGGAGTTCAACAATAAAGGTACTACTTCAGGTACTACATGCACAACTCATGGAGGAGATAGACTTGTCAACACTTGCTGAGCAAGTAGAAGTGGTTGCTGAGAATCAGCTCTTCTTACTTTAACTTTGGGATAAATGGGGGGACAACACAGAAAAATGGTAAAAATAACCAGGTAAAATGAGAATCTTGTGGCAAGGAAATGATAAGTACACAGTAACTCTTGACTGCATGCCTGCGTGTAAGAATTGGCAGGTCAGGTTTTTAAGAAATAGATTCTTGCCATCACCAAGACAAAGGCCATTTTAAAGAAGCACAATGTTTATGAAAACTCACCACTCTCTTTTCCCGAAAGTCAATGCCCACCGTTGTGATAAATTTGGAATTAAATTTGCCATCAGTATATTGGTAAAGAAGGCTGGTCTTTCCTACTCCAGAATCACCAAGTGCTAGAAATTTTATGAGGTAATCATAGTCCCCATCAGACATAGTGAGAATTCAGGAGACACCTTAAAAAGCAAAGCAAAAAGAATTAGTTAGTCAACAACTCTGCCAAGGTTTCTTTTGACAAACATTTAAAATACAAATCACTATTTGAACTACAAAGCATCCAGCAGTGGGACCATTTCTGTACTCTTTTAGATGGGTTTCACCTTAAACTCCAATTATGCTAATTACCAATATCAAATGCGGCTGTGACAGGAAAAATGCATAGTTAATTTTATGACATTCTTTCTACAAGAAAGAGAAAGCAACATAATTTTATCGCCTTCAGGAAAGACTGAAAATCAAGGTGGAAGTATTCAAAACATCTGGGATGTGACCTTCAGAACTGTTTTTAATCTGCATGGAAGCTGGCAAAAGCTACTTAAACATACCAGCAATTTAGTTCTGACCTCACATTCACTGTGATAATATTAACATACACAAAAAAATATCCAGACTGCCCACTATATTTAAATAAAAATTATAATTATTTTCTATTAATAGCTATTTTTCAGTCTTGAAAAAGATTTTTCATACAAGGTAGAAGAATAAACAAGCCACATTTTGGTGGTGGTGGCTTTGTTGGTTTTTTTTTTTTTTTTTTTTTTTAATTCTGTTTAGAGGGATCAATTTTCAAAATTTTACGAATTTTTATCATGATACTAGTTAATTTACATTTAAATCCTGAATTGCCATTAAACACCACAGACATTTTCCCATGGCCCATACACATTTAAGAAATTTCTCTCTATGCTTTTTGCACCTTTGAAAAAAATTACTATATTAAATATAGTCTGATCAAAGTGCAGTAACAGCTAGAAAGTATAACAAAAATCACTGGCAAAAATTATGTACACTAAAAAGATTGATGTGTGCACTAGTACTTCCCTGTTGAGTACTTACTGAGCCTCACTCACCTCAAAACAAACTGTAGAGAGCCACCCTACATTGTGTTGAAAGACACGAACATGAAAAGATAAGCCTAAAATAACCATTCTAAAAGCAACATAAACCTGGGATTAAATTGTCTCTTATGAAGGAGGGAAATAGATATCAAAAAAAAAAAAAAATAAAAGATAGATGATTAAACAAAATACAAAATAAAAAGGTAAATTCTGCCATTTTGACTGTAAATAAGTAATTTCTGCACTATCTTGAACTAGATAAAACTATTCATTTCGAGTAACCACTGCAGTAGTTTGCATCAATGGCAAAACACCAATTCATTTCTCGAATATCAACTCACAGCTTGAGGTTTGGAACAAACTCCGTATCTCAAGTATGTGGGTGTCAATCATCATTAAGCTAAAATCATAACCATCTTTAAAGCTTCAATGTCATGTTAGTACTGCTCTTGGTTACAAGACAGAAATGTGATGGGTGAACTTAATACAATCAAAGGCAGACAATGGTCAGATTTACACTCTCCAACTGAAGGTCAGTGGAAAGCACCTGACACTGTTTTCCCCTTTCTAGTTTTGAAGTCTCCCTTTCTCCAGCCAAGGCATATTTTATATTATGCCATCAAAGACAGTAAAACCTTGCAGGAAAGGGGTTTTAGGTGACAGAGTTCACACTTAGCACCACAGCACAGCTAGCTATTTCACTTTCCACTGTTGTGTTTTAATACAAAGATTTGCAATACAGCACAAGATTGGAACAAAACCCCTCACAGTAACAGTTATCTGTGAAGTTTTTTTGCATAAATACACCACAGCTGCAGGCCTGCATACACCACACAGGTCTGAAGGAGAAGCATATTCAAGTAGGAAATTTGAACAGGCAGCCACACACTGATATAAGAAGTTTTTTTAGAAGAATTTAATAGCCCTGACCCAGTAGACATACCCACACACACCATCAAAGGGGGTTTTGTTTAATTTTTAAAATCCTTCCTCCTGCCAGGGAAGAAAAGAAATAAAAATCAGATCACCCGCCCAGTAGCTCTACAAAGTCTTTGCATTGAAATGCACTAGAAGAACGGGAAAAATATTTCAAAAAGCAAACAAGGAGGTTTTTACTAAAGACTGGAATTTGTTTAGACTTCTGTTTCATACATGGTGTTTCTTTTGCCCTCAGATGTTCTCCAAGGGCAAAGGGCTGTGTACGCTCCTCCTCTACTCGAGTACATGTTCTTTTAGCTTCAACACCCCCAAATTAATTGTTGCTTAAAAAGGTTTAAATGCAAATCTTAGAGCTAGCATATTACACAAAGACAAAATAGCCTCATGTCCTTTATTGTGCTATCCCACCTGTACAGAAGTATTTGCTTTGTCTTGTTGGTATTTTTGTTAGCCAGCTGGTGGTATATAGAAAGGTGGTATATAGAAAGGTGGTATATAGAAAGGTGGTATATAGAAAGGTGGTATATAGAAAGGTGGTATATAGAAAGG
>JANHGN010016843.1:0-47201 GCA_024605025.1 Megaceryle maxima
GGCAGCACGAGAGTGGAACCCAGTTTGCCCTGACCCCCATCACCTCCACACATGCACATGCATGTGCACATACACTCTGAGGATACAGCCCTCTTATATTCATGATGAGGTGTGTGTGGTAGAACACAAACTTTTTAACAAAAAACTCTGTAAAAAGCCAAAATACAACACAGTGCTAAGGAAGTAAAAAGGCCTAAAAATAGCAGTATTAAAACTGTGTAAATTAGTTGTTTGGATCCCAAACCATGGTATTCCGTCTAAACTTACACCGATCCTTTTCCTGCACGGAAATTTTCTGTTAAGTTAGTAGTGGTGAGACCTACTGCTGTACTTTAGTTGTAGTGTCATTTTATCTATAATTTAAGTCACAGGTTTCCAGCTGGGAAGGCTACCAAGGAAACTGTCTATCATAATGTATTTCCTCACTTTGCATCAGAGCCAACAGGAAGCTGTGAAATTACCATTTTTTGGCATAATTGTCCATACTTTGAGTGTACTGGACAGCACATTAACATCTAATTACCTTATGAGGTTTTGTAATTAAAATATTATCTTCTTGGGGGTTTTTTTGCCTACTGTTGTATGACAGCAAATGTATTTCTAGAAAGTAATGTTTACTTTGTTTTGAAATAGTGTGTTAACAAATAAAAGGAGCAGTTGGTTGATGTTTTCACTGCAGTCAGTTTTTTAGTCACTGTTTCTAAACAGGCTGTTCTGGAGCAGCTCTGGCACAGTTTTCCACATTTCCTTCCATCCTGTGTATCTCCCGATCTCTTGTTATGCCTGAGCCTCTCCTTCACGTTAACACCCTTCAGGTCCATGTTCAACTCCAGGCTTCACAGATTTTGCAACTAGTTTTATACCTAGAACTGCCCATCCTATTTCTTGTGCAATGGTAACTGCCAGGCCCTCCTGTCATTCTCCTTTTGCAAGGCTACTGTTGTTTGAATTTCTTCTGGCCCCTTTATAATCCAGCATCTCCAGCAGCTTGTACCTCAGCCATTCTACCAGTTTCTCATGCTCAATCTTATTTATGCACTGTTTTAAGTTGGGTGCTGCCACTACGTTACAGACACTGTAACATATACATATGTTGAACAGAGCTATTGAGTAGACACCCAGATGAAAAATGTTGGTTTTAGTTGAATGAAATAAAATTCAGCAACTCCAACTGTCACTAAGGAGTACAGAAGTTGCCAAATCTATCTGATCAAAAAACAAATCAACAACTGTTTCTAAGCATTATTATAGACAAGAGAAATGGTGCCTGCAGACTTTACAAAGAGTAACAGCTTGCTGAGCAAGGGCTTCAGTGAGAGTAATCTGGGATGGTAATCAGTTCAGCAAGTAGACTCTGAGTATGATGGAAGGGTTTAAAATCTGTTGAGGTTCAATCCATTAAGCCATTGTCTAAAAACTGGGTACAGGTGAATGACAGGAGTGGAGATGAGCTCCACCTGGAGCAAAGGGATAAAGAGTATTTCAAGCATGGCTAGAGCAGGCAGGACTATTAAAGGTAAGCTGTAATAGTTACTTGGAAATACTGGCAAACCAGAAGCCTTCACTGGCTTGGTAGAAGCAGGAGGTAATTGTGTGGTGACAGGTGACAGAAAAGACACAGCATGGGTGAAAGTTTGTACTTTTTCAGTTATTTTAAGTAGCTATTGTAGAACAGGGATTTAGAGCAATGGTCCTATGAAGTGATTGTAACATGCAGGTGAGGTGGTGTAGTTTTAGCTGTACAGAGCTGAACTGTGCTTGATGGGGGAAGAGGAAAAAGCAGACTGAATTGTTACTTGTATGTGTCAGAGGTTTCATAAGTGGGTACAGTTTAGTATGTCTAAATCTATTGCAGCGCTGTGCCAGATACCTCAGACTTCTGACGAGATGTGTCTTGAACTGCTGTTTACATTAATGGACCTGGAATATACCAGTTTGAATCTCATCTTATGTCTGGTGTTTATGTTTCAAAATTAGCCGAGACCTACTATGTTTGACCTCACCTGAGCAAATTACTGAAATTTCTAAATATTTGGTAAAATTATTCATTGTTCTAGATGAGTATTTGTATCAGTTAAAAAAATCTACACAAGTGTACTACAGATGGTCACTGTTTCCAACAGTGCTTGCTCAAGCAACTGAAAGTATCTCATTCTTTTTACTATAATATCTGTTAAAGTTTTGAATTAACTATCTAAAAGACACCTTGTTATGCATAAAGGATTCATTTAATTTAGAAGTCTTTATTTGAAAGACTTATGCACTTAATTATAGGTACACCTTTCTTTTAAAACTACTGTAGTAGTAAAATCTGAGCTTCATAAATTAAAAATACTGTGCTCATTGTTACATTGTTACAAATGTAACAAAGCTCCCTTAGATGTTAGACTAAATTGAGGCTGTACTTTAATAAACTGGAATAAAGCTTGTAGTTAATCATCAAGAGCTGTGTGCCTTCTGGACACAGAGGTTAAGAGTCAGATTTAAAAGTAAAGGGTGTGCCCCTAAAATACTTAATGTTAGTTCTATCCAGTTTAATCAATCAACACTTAAGTTGGAGTAATGATGTTGAAGAAGCTGATGAGCCACAAGAGTGCCTTATCTTCAGTGAAGTGTAGTTGAATTCTCTTGGGACAACTACTCTTGAGTCCAGTTAATATAACCCTGAGGTGGAGCTGTGCTGGTTGAACAGCAGCTACTGGCAGATAGCTGAAGGGGAGGGTGTCTGCTGCAACCCAGCAGTTCCAACCACCACTTCCATCTACTTGTACATTACTGCTCCTTTCTGTAACTATTTGCTAAAAATGTCCTAGTAAAGCTCAGCTTTCTGGTAGCTACATTTTTTGTGCTTCTTCCCATGGAAATGTTGAGTAAAGAGATTGTTTTGTTTCTTACTCTAAAAGTTGAATGAGAATTCTTAAGTATGTAGATAAAAGCAAGTGGTTTGTTCGGTTTTGGTTTTTTGGTGTTTGTTTTTTTTTTTTTTTTTTTTTTAGATTAAACCTTTAAAACAGTATATATTGACCTGACTTAGAATACTTAAATAATTATTAACTTGGACAATAAGTTGTTATTATGAGACCTTGATGTGCCTTCTAAAGTGAATTTAGGCTTTTTTCTAGTTTGTGTGGTTTATTTTAACAAAAGGGTTTTTTTCTATCTTTATGAGTGCAAAAGTAACGTTGCTTTATGAATTCTCCTAAATAATGGAACCTTTCTGTTGTTTCTGTGGAGAAATGTGAGATACCTCATTTTCTTTTGAAAGGTACAGCCTTCAGCAGAATTGGTATTTTACCTTACTAATTTTTCACAACCCCAGTGTGTCTGCATTCTCAATATGATCTTAGGCTCAGCCAAATACATTTTTCTTTTTAAAGTTTTTACCACTTCCCAAACCTGAAAGAGAGATGTTTGACTTTCTCCTTAACATCTTATGCAGAGTGAGGGCACTGAACTTGATTTAACCAAAGAATGAGAATCAGCAAAGCCCAGTGCCTGCAAGCAATGCCAGTCTAATTTATTGGCCATAGTGTGTTGTGTAGGCTTCACTGCAATTACATCTTTCCTAACCCATTTTTAGCATGACCCCTGAAACAATCATGTTTGGAAGATTTGATGCAATGTTGCAGGCAATGCAATTAATAACTTGCTTTCTCATAACTTCTTGGAAAGCTCAGAAGTCCTTTCCTCAAAATGACTTTTCTCCCTTTATGGACAAACAAAATCTTCTGCTGATGGTCCTGATAAATTATTTCAGGGTATTTATGGTCAGCTGTCAAGAGGATGCTTTTGCAGGGTGTGGAACAAAAGAGCCAGGATCCACAGGGCTTTTGGGAGAGGTAAAGTATGAAAATGTTTAAGTCCCTGAATAAAGCGTCTGCCCCCTGGTTCATCTGTCCTTTCCCTGTGTCAAGTTGAGTAAGTTCTATACTGCTTCACAGGCAGAGAAGAGTCAGGATAACCCCAGTTAATGAATCTCCTATTTTGATCCAAAATGAAACGGGCTTCCCGGCACATAGAATCCTACATATTTAGTGGCTGAGCACGTTGTTAGTATCTGGATTGGTCAAAGCAGTGTCTCTTGCTGCATTTGTCCTTGCACTAAAGGCAAAATGCTTTCTTTGCAGTATCTCTTCCACAGTTACTGGTCTTGGTGCTTCTCCTATGTGAAGCTCTCTTATTCCTGGCCAGATTAGATGAGGGAGAGCGTAAGAGGGATGCCAAGAGGCATACCTGAATGAGCTTTTGTCACTTGCTGCTTGGGCTAGGTTGCTGAAAAGGTGAACAAGAGAGTGAGCAAGGATGGGCAGAACAGGAGAAGAGGAACACTTGTGTCCTCACATGAGGTTATAACTGCCCTTGTATAACAGCTAGTGGCAGCATTTCCAGAGCCAGAACACTCCACAATCCTCAGCACCTACACTCTGCCTCTGGCACTGCAACAGGTAGTTTTAAAAGAGAATACAAGCACATTCCTCTGATAATCTCCCATGACTGTAGAAGTATTCTGTGTCAGTTTATAGACCACCCTGTTGTCCTAGCAGTGGCTTTGCTCATCAGCTGCAGATCCTGCCATTGCCTCGTGAGAATGCCACCAAATGTGTTTAGCGTCTGTGTCACGATCCAATAGCTTGGTCTGGATCCTGGGATGCTTCTGTGCTGCCTTTTGGTGGAGGACACTTTCAACAGCTGTCTGACCGAGTATTGACAGGGCTACCTGAGGGATGCAGAGTAGATGCTGCTGCTGCAAGAGAAGATTGAAGATGCCATCTCTTTACAGGCCTAGGGAGGAGAAGAGTGTGCTGAAACTACATCCAAACACTCCAGCTCTTAAGGTCAGGGAATCAGATGGCAGAGCTAGTGAGCTCCTGGTGAGCTGCCAGCTCCTCAGAACTAGGCAGGCTTCTCATCTGTGGGCAGGCTGGTTCCCATGCTTCTGAGCAGGACTCAGGCCGTGCTCCCATGATGCGATGCAGCAGGGCTCCCTGGGACCACCACTTACAACCTACTCTGATGGTAGGACATGAAGTAATCCACCTGGCTGGCCCTGGACCTCATCCACGCAGTAAGTCCTGCAGAGTTGATGTAAAATTCTGACAGAACATTTTTGTTTACTGAACTGAAATCCATGGTGTTTGTAACTCCTAACTGGGCAGCCGGGTGGTTTCCATGCCGCAGAGCAAAGCGGATTAGGCGGAGAACAGTGTGCAGTGAAAGAGCTGCAACACCACGTTCTCTTGCTACACCGTCGGCCTGTGTGGCAGGACTTATGTACACAGAAGTCAAGCCCCGAAAAAGCACGATACTGAGCAGAGACAATAAATGTTTAGTGAGAATGGACAACATGATAAAGATTTTATCATCGATAAAATTTTAGGCTTTGGGTTGATTTTCTTTTCATATATAGGCTGCTGCAAAATTAATTTCCATTGTAATAGTTTCAGAGTGTCCTCAGACAGGCGGATGGAGCTGCACCTCCAGCCCCTGAACAGTCTGTATGCTCTACAGTGCCTACAGGATCTTCAGTGCTAAATACAGAATCAAAAAGGGGGATCTTTAAGGAATGCCTGCACGATTGCATAGAGGGATATGACTGAAGTGAAAAGCAAATGTTTTCTTTTGTTTTCCTGTTCTTTATTTCAGACATTCTGCTATCATTTCTTTACCCATTTTTCTCCCTTGATTTTTCTATCTTCTCTTTCCTACAAGGCATTTCCAGCCTCCTTTTCCACTGTCACTTGTCTTTCTTTCCACTGTGCCTGCTTTCACCTCACTTCCTAGTGAGTTCCATCAACCTCTGCCTGGGCTTTTCTTTTTTCCTTTTTTTTTTTTTTTTTTTTTTTTTCAGCCTTTGATGCCTTCAGGCTTATTCCATGGGGCCAATGATTAGCTTCGGGCTTACTTTTGCAGCTCTATTGTTAGTGACCACAGGCCTGATGCGGAAAAGAACAGGTTGCCTGGTGTGCCACGTAATGGAGGGTCTAGAAGATTCACTGCTCTTTGCAGCCAGCTCTGCAGCCTGGCCTGTGCAGGTTCAGATTAAGTAGAAAGTATCTTGTTTTGACTCCCTGCTGCGTTTATGTGAAATCAAAAGTACTGTTACAAACTTGATGCAACTTGTTTATTACACAGGTGTGAATGGCCAGTGCGTGTAGATGATAATTATCATAAACAGTATTTGTTAGGTAAGTCATACCAGTAGCTAATCCTTTTCCAGAATAATTCCCAGTTTCTCAAGATAGCGAGGTCAACAGACGGACTAGAAGGAGGTGCAAGCGTGTTGAGACAGTGCTCAGCCAGGTGTCTGCAAATGGTGTGAGAATTCAGTGGGGTTCTTTGCATGTTTTGAGTGGGCTTCATTTAAAAGGCAACAAATACCCGAAGAAGGGAAGGAGGATGCTGAAGGTGGGACCAAGGCAGAGGGAAAGATAAAGGGAAGGGCATGAGAGGTGGAGGAGAGCAGTGAGATCAAGGTGAAAGGGTTGAGCGAGGGAAGAAGTAGGGAATGCCAGGCAGTGCAGGGCAAGGGAAGTTCTGCCAGCGCTCTGTCGCACCAGGCTGGCATGGCTTTGTGCCTAAGCCAGAGCTCTGCTAAATCCCCATGTGCTTCTCGACTGATTTTATTCAGTGATGATGCAACCCAGTTAGTGACATCACAGAAATACACCTACAAGCGGTGTTACAGAGTTGAGATTGTGACCGGCAGATTAGTCAGTGGTGTCACAATCCCGTGTTTATATCATTGTCTCCTGAATGTGGAAGTGATTGCTGTGTTGATAACTAAGTTTTCATTGTCGGAGCAGGCTGGTAAGAAAAGCCCTCCCTTTTGCAGAGGCAACAGCTTTGATTTATTTGGAATAGAATCATGGTGAATTCTAGTCCAGAAGAAATACAAAGTGTGGCACATTACTAAGATTTTAGCAATTTGGGTGCAATGTAAGCATGTGACTGAACTTGAGCACGTACTGCATCTGGGTCGCTTACAGCTACAGGGTAGTATTATATTTTATTGTTAATGAAAAGTATGAACAAACAGGAGCAGGGATTGAGCAGTGAATAACACCTGGGAAAGTTAGCAGTCCTTCCCAGTACTTGCAATTTTTGAGCTACTTTTGTAATTTGTATTGGAAACAAAGCAAATTATACTCATTTGGAAAAATGTAACTTTCTGACATCTTAATTGGATGACAGTATTTTTTTTTTTCTTATGTGAGAGCATGTAAGAAATTTTCTTGTTTGTAATTTCAGGTTTTTCAAATGGATTAAAAATATGGAACACCTTTTATTGCATGTCACAAAGAGCAATTCACATCAGTTTATTTCGCTTTGTAGTGCAAGATCCTACTTCAGTAATCGTATGGATTTTTTTTTTGCCGTCCTAGTGGCAATGTTTGCAGATCCAAACAAAGCATTTTGTTTCTAGAACGCTGGTTCTAATCCAGTCAGAAGATATTAAGCAACTTCCAGGACTAGACCCTTAGTGAAAGTTTGTTCCCTTTAGTTTTGTATTTCCTTCCTTTGGCTTCTTGAATTGTCCTTCTATATTTTTGCACTGGAGTATATCCTGTACGAATAGGGAAAAGATTTTGACCTGGAAGGTGAGAACTCTTACTAGTGTGCATACTTCTAAATTACAGAAGCTATCTGAAGCATCTTGACATATGATAGCATTTGTTGCTATATGCGTTTGATACAACTTGTTACTGAAACAAGCAGCCTCCCACCCTTCTTTCTCAAGGAGAAACTTAAGATCTTTCTCATTTAAAATCATGCACAGCACTTCGTATATAGCCGATGTATTTGTATTGCTGCTGTTGTTAAACCAGAGGATTTAGATGCATTTCTAGCAGTAACTCCATGCTAAACCTCCTTTTCTCTCCCAAACTAAAGATGTCAAGCTCCGCTGTACTTTGGCCGTCTATGGGGTGCTCGTGCAAATGAATTCTCCTTGTGTCGTTTTTAGACTTTGCTAAAAACACGTTGGGTACAGGAGAAAGAAATAAGGTTCTAGGGGATGGGAGAGGGAGAAGGGAACCCTTTTTTTAGTGTAAGAAAGATCTCGGAGCGATTCCCGCCTACCCTACCGTGCACCGCAACCCAGGGCCGGGTCCCGCGAGGTGCTACCCCCACCCCCCCTCCCGCGGCCTCGGGTTTCAGCGGGCCGGGCCGATCGGAGAGCTCTCGCGTACCGCCGCCCGGTGAGGAGTGCTACGGGCTCCGGTGCAGCTGCGGAGCCAGCGCCTTAGCCCCATGTACGCTATACGTGCAGAGGGGAGGTTTTTTTCCCCTCAGGAAAGCGGCCTTTGACAGCGGGGTGCGCTGCCGGGGGGGGAAGGCAGCGAGGGCCCCAATCGCGGGGGAAGCATCTTCTCGGCGAAGTTTCACCCGTCCCTCACTTGCACCTTTCCTCGTTGCCCGTCCCGTCCCGTCTTGGTTCGGTTCGGCCGAGGCCCTTCGGCCACCCCAGCGCTCCCCGAGCTACCGCCCCCCGCGGAGCCCCGCACGAGCACCGGCCCCTCCCCTCCCGCTCGGCCGCCCAATGGGGGCGCGGCGGCTCCGCCTCGCGGTCCGCGGCAGCCAATGGGAGGCGTCGCTCGGCGCCCGTCCACCTGCGGCTGCGGAGCCACCTGAGCGGGCGAGAAAAGCCGACAAAACCCGTCGGTGCGGCGGGCTGCGCGCTGCTCTCTCCGCTCGCCCCCGCCTCGCCCTCCCGACCAGCCGGGCCAGTTCTGCCGCCCGCTGCCTCCGCCAGACATGACACAAGACTACGACAAGTGAGTGAGGCGGGCGGGGAACGGGAGGAGGGGGGGAGAGTAGCCGGGTCCGGTCCGACCGGTGCTGCCGCCCCTCCGGGGGTAGGGGAAGGGGGCTGTGGCGAGAGGGGCTCGCCGCCCAGAGCGCGCTTTCTCGTGGGGCCGGGCCAGGGGCAGCCGATCTCCCTGGGGGTCCGCCCCCTTCCACCGTCTCGGAGGAGTAACCGGAGATTGAGACGGGGCGGTGCGAAATGGCGGGGGGGCGGGGGGAGACGTGAGCCCCGGGGGTCGCCCGGCGGCGCAGCGGGGCGACCCCGGCGGCCACCCCGCCCCACGAGGCGAGCGGCGAGGCAGGGCCGTCTTTGAAACCCGACACCCGCGGCGAGGCGTGGGTCAGCGCCGCCGCCGTCCGCCCCCCGCCCCGCCGCGCCTTAAATGCGGGCGGCGGCGGCGAGCGTGCCGCGCCGTCGGGAGGAGCGGGCGCCGCCGCAGCGCTGGGCTACCCCTCTCCCCGGGGGCTGAGGGAGGCGGGCGGAGCAGCAGCGCCGGGCTGTCCGCCCCCGGCGGCGGGAGAGGCCCCCATGGACTTCTACGAGGCGCATCCCTCCGGCAAGGTGGATTTCGGCAGGTAAGGGGGTCGGCCGCCGGCAGCAAGCCGATGAGGAGGGATCTCGGTCAGCTCGGCTGCGGCTACTTCGTGCTGCGCAAAGCTGGGAGCTCGGAGACTTTAAACTAAGCAGAACGCGGCTTTTCTCTAAGTTCATGGTGTTGAACGCTGAGCTGCCTTCTCCGGCCTGATCCCCTGCTGTGTCTAATGCCTTGGGTTAATTTCTACACTTGTCACCGTCTCCATTTGGAGACGGTGGCCGTGGACACCGTAAGCCCAGAGAAAATGGGATAGCTCTGAAGGGGTTTGAAGAGTCGATTTTATAAAATTACACAGCGTCTTGAATGATCGCTGATTCAAAGGCACTCACTTCCTAGGGAAAGCATCGGCTTTTTTTTTCTTTAACTCTTTTACCTTTTAGGAACAGGACTGTAATGTGGTAGCTTCCTGACTTCACTCTGTGATTACGATTTTTCATATGTGTTTTGTTGTTTTGTTTTTTTTTTTTTCCTTCCTCCAATGACACTTAATGGATGAGGCCATAGCAATTTAGCTACGTGCGCTTTGCTTTCCTGGCGTGTAGAAGTTGGTGAAAGAACTCTCTGCTGCCTCAGCATTACAAGTTTGCGCTGCGTAAGACTAGGTGTAAAGCGCGTTGTGGCTGAAGATCTCAACATCTTGAGTTAAATTGCTCGGTGAGGGAGAGAAAGGGAGGGTTTTGGAGCGGCAAAGTAAGTAGGAATAGTTTCTGTGATGTGAACATGCAACACCGTGAGCTGTCGGATCCCCCTGGGCAAAGAGAGGGTATCCTCTTTTTGTAATATTCTTCTGCTTCCATGTTGGTCACGTAGAATGTAAAACTTAGGAATTATTAAAACTGCAGTAAGAATCTTACTTCCAGCCTTTGCTGGACATGTCTGCTACGTTGTGAGCGGATCCACGTGCCAGTAATGTTGAAACCTAAAACTTAGGAAAAATAAACGTTTTGCCTTCTCTTATTAATACACTCTCGTTTTCCTGAAAGAAGCTGTAGTTCTGTTAAGGGATTGAGTTACAGCCAAACCCTGTGCTCATCTTGATAACTCTGAAGATAAATTCTCTTTACGCTGCTTTTAGAGGGGTAGGTTACCCGCAGGGCAATGTGTGTTATATGAAATGTTGCAGTGGTGAAGAAATCCCACAAAAGTACTTTTTGCATTTGCTGTGTTTCTGGTTTAGCGGCTGCTTTAGTTCTCAGTATTTTTGGTGGTCCCTTGGTTCTCTGTTTCCACGTGGGCATTGTGGTGTTGGAGGGAATCAGCTTAGTGGTCTTGTGAGTTCCAGCAAGGCTGATTTAGCCTTTCAGCTTGGCAGGGGTGGATCAGATGAACTGCACCCAGGATACTTTAGTTGCCTTTTTTTTTTTCAAAGGACTTTAACTGAAGGATTTACCCCATTTGTGATGGGTGTTTGAGGTTTCCTTTATCCCATTGTATTAAGAGTAGGAGCTCATGCCATGACCCTAAAGAAAAGTCTGTTTTGTTTTGTGCTGATTGCCTCACTTTGGTAGAAAGTGGATGTCCTCAATACCAGAGGTGGCTGCATTTTGGTATCTGCGTCAGTGTGTATGCAAATATGTATACAGAGACCTAAAGGAAGGGCTTGGTACAAGAGCTTGTCTTCTTTTTTTTTTTTTTTCTGTTGTCTTTGTTTCCTTTATTTTTTTTTTTTTTCACCAACGACATAATATTGATTTATAGACAAAGTGCTCTTACAAGTCCTGGAAACTCCCACTCGCATTAAGTGTCTTCAGCTCGGCCAAGCTGTCCCGTCCAAGCTCAGCTCACAGGCTCCTTGTGTAACTGATAAAGGATCCAGGACGTAATTTGTAAACTGCTTTGCAATCTTTTTGGTGTAGAAGGTGGTGATAAATGTAGGATACTGTTCAGCTGATTATAGTGATTAGAGTATTTCACAACTTTTTTTTCTTTCACAACTTTTTGTATTTGTAGGATACTTCAATCTGTGAATGCATCTGGGTAAATAGATTAAAAGAATGCTTATCTACCAGGGAGGAGGTGTAAGGTGGTGGGGAACAGCTTTGTGGGGTTTGGCACTTTTAAAAATAGTTATGTAATTTAAGTTAAATTATTGCCAGTTCATTTAAATTGAGTTTGGGCTTGTTAAATAAAAAAAAAAAAAACCCTCTCTCTCTCCCCACCAATTTGCAGTAAATTAATGCTGTGCTTGCATTGAAAGGAAAAATGTTTCAACTGGTTCAAAAGTTAGATTTACACAGCATTAGCTTGAACTGACTTGAAGCGTGTGTTTTGCCAGTAGAACCAAAATATATTAAGTTGTTTAAGCCAGTAGGACAGCATTTTCAACAGGTGTCCCACTTTCACTTGTGGGCAGAAGGTCTAAGTTGCCTTGAAGTTTACTTGTTCTCAGCAATCTCAAAATGTTCAGAGTAAATATATATATATTTATTTCCCCTCCCCATGTCATTTGTTGAGGATGTTTCAAACTAGTTTCATGGATTATTTCAGCAGTAACCAGGCAGTAAGTCTTTTGGCTTCCCTTGTCAAATTGATTTGAGGTCCTTTTGACCAATTGCTATGTCTAGTCTCATAACTAATCAGCAGCTTCTAAGTGGTGTTTTCAGATATACTCTGTGAGGGAAGACACCTTTGGAAAGCTCTGTGGAAAAAGAGATGTTTCATTAATTCATATTTTTCTAGTTCCATGCAGGAATGGAGCAGGTTGTGACTTAGTAGTATGATGTATGTGCTGGAGGTTTTGTAGGTGGTAAGGTGGTAAGTCAGTAAGTGCGTGTAACTCTTTCTGGGTTGGATTCAGAGCATGAGCAGGTCAGTTGTGCACTTACATGTCTGTACCTTTTCATATAGGCCGGTGTAATCCAGCTGAGTTTAGTCAAATTAATCCAGATTTACACTGAGCGTGAGTGAGACCAGAATTAGGTTTCTGGGTTTTTTGTGTTGACTAATCCTTGCAGTGCACTGAATCAGAATATGAACCCTGTGAAACTGGGGCAGCTAATTTTCAAGAACTTTAGGAATGTTTCTCATGTGTTTCTAACAGGTACCTTTTTTCTTTTTTTTTTTTTTTTTTTTTTTTTTTCTTAATGATTCAAGTAAAAGACCCGTGTTGGTTCTTCAGAATGACTCTCTCTACTCTCAGAGACGTCCTTACACCAATGAAGATGAGGCCTGGAAAACCTTTCTTGAAAATCCCCTTACAGCAGCTACCAAAGCTATGATGAGCATCAATGGTGATGAAGACAGCGCAGCTGCCCTCGGACTGCTGTATGATTACTACAAGGTAGATTGGTGTGGGTACGCCCGGGCAGCAAGTGGAACTCTTGTTCCTCCTGTAGAAAATGTGTCACTTGCTAGAGGATTTTCATAGGGAAGCTATGAATAGATCATGAGGACTTTATGTGGTTTTTAGATGGGGGACAAAAAAAAAAAAAAAAGGAAATCCATGTCACTTTTTCTGATTTTTTTTTTTTTATTTTTAGCTCAGTAAAATAAGATCCCCTGGATCTTAATGTACTGGGTCAGAAGCTTCAGTAGGATGTTGCCTGTTGACTCCAGGTTCTGCAGGAGGCAATGTGTTATAGAAGTAGTCTTGAAGAATGAGAGAATTTGGGAGCATGTCCCCGTCTGAATGTAAATACACACATAGAGAATGAAACTGTCCTTCTGCTCATGTGATCCCAATTCTGGTGGGACCGTTGGCTTCTGCTGGAACTTCTGTGTGCTACCTTTGTCTCAGGTGATAATGAGCTATGAGTACAGCTTTTTGTTAGTGTGTGGGGTGGAAGTGTCCACCTGAAGGAGTTGCTGTCTGCATCCCTCTAACTTCTGAGCTTCAGCTGCTGTAATCTGTTAATCCTTTGACAACTTTGGTTTTCTTCCCCAGTGTTGATAGTCTTGAGATATGTGCCTTCCTAGGTGCTCAGAGTTGAATTGAAGACAGTCGCACAAGTAACCTTCTGGTTTGCATGGTATATATTTTGCTGAGCTTTCGTAAATACCAGAACTTTAAGCCAGGGTAGTTGTCTCTAGTCCAAGTCAGTGGAGTCCAGCAGGCATTTCCAGGCATTTCCTGCTCATGTTAGAAGCCTGCATTATGGTGACCTGGCTCACTGGGTGGAGATGCCTGTTTTATCTTTGCTGAGCGTGCAGGGAGGCCAGAAGGCTGACTTGGCTCACACACCTGATGCTTTGGCTAGTGTCTTTGAGCAGTAGTGAGTGCAATCGCCAGCCTCCTTATGCCCTTCAAGCATGAGGAGAGGTTGCTTTGTGCATATAAAATCCTTGCCTGCCTTTTTAAGAGTTGAACATGTCTTACATATCAAAATATTCTTGTAATGCTTAATATGGAGATTAGCACTTCAGACACACACGACAAAATGCCCCAGACTCACTGATGTGAACGTTATTCAGCTGGTTTTGTGAGAAAACTGACTTTCTGCTTTGTGCCTGTGCTTGCTGTGCTTCAGGGAAAAAAAACAACACTTCCACCAGAACAACTTTAATCCACAAAATCAATTTTGATTTCTAAACCTGCAGATCACAAAGAGAATGTGGATGTTGATCCTTCACGCTTGGCAAAGCAGAAGGGATTTGCAGTACATTAATGTCTAATTTGGGGTTTCCTCTTATGTTTGGGTGTCAGTGGGTATACGGAAAAATCAGTGGAAGAGGAGGTATGCTGTGCACTTTGGTGAAGCAAAATCATTAGAGGTTGACAGATTTATCGAGGGCTGTTATGAAGTAATGCTGAAGGGAAGACATCTAGGCATTTCCAGTACGCCCCCTCTGCAATTTTAAAGGCAAAACAAAACCAAAACAAACCCAAAAACAAACAAACAAAAACCTAAACAAAATCCCTCCCATTTTCTTACATTTGACTAATAGCTATTCCAGTAGCTCAGCTGTGGTTAGTAAGACCTTGCAGGGAAAAAAAAATAAAAGATCCAAATCTAGAGTTTAGGAGTGTTGACCCTTGTTCTTCAGTGATTAGTGTTGACCTCTAGCAGTCTCCGGGTAGAGGTTCTCCACATTTTGCTGGTTACCATGGAAAATCCAACAATTCTGGTGTTATTGGAGATTCCAGGTTATATGGAAGTGCCAGGACTTAGGTTTTAGTTGGGGGCTGCTGAAAGTAGTATGATGTTTCTACACACATACAGTCAGCCTTTGAGTGACTGTTCTCTGCATTGCACCCAAGCTGTCAAACATGGGTGCTATCTAAGCAGGCTTCAGTGAAGGAAGGTGGTGGGAGTTAACTCCTTATGCCACGAGGTGTGTGCTTTGTTTGCTCAGGAGGCATGCTGAGGGTGACAAAAAGTCCTGGGGGTGCCATGTGTGGGTTTCCAGAGGAACTTGTATGGGTTTGCTGTGCAGCTGAGGGGACCTGAGCACCACAGGCTTGTGCTAGTGATGGCAAGAGCTGTTTGAATTGCTGGGATGCTGGCTGTGTGCTTCAGTGAACCAAGCCACTGCAGGTTGAAGAGTTCACCTTTTTGCCTTGGCCTTGCAGCACAGACAGGTAAATGGCATGTCTGTGTGTGGACAGGGTGGTTGGTGTGTTTAGTGTTGTGGTATGTCATGTTTTCAGGACAAATCCTGTCATAAAATATGAGGAGCAGTATTGAGCTCTCAAATCCAGAGTGCTGGTGGTTACCTTTGTATTCATAGAATGTTTAATACAGCTTGGGCCAGCGTGTTGTATGTGGCTATGAGAAAGGTGAGAGGAGAACCTTGAATGGTCTTTGAGGAACTGGCCTAGAGAGCACCTGTTCTTGGGGAAGGGTTGTGGAGCAGTGTCCTTTCTCAAGCTTTGAGCTCATCCAGCAGTGTGAACCCCTCCAGCCTGCAGAGGAGAAAACCTGCACCACCAGTGCACACCTTGGTGGGTTTCCTCATAGCCTTGCTCACCGCGGTGCTGGTGCTCCAGCCAGGGATTCCCAGTTTTCTACACTACCTGGTTCTACACCTGGATTTCCTACCACCTGGTGCTAGTGGGAGCCCATGACTGGCTCAGCTGGCCAGGTTGGCTGCAAAGGGTTCTGTGGGGCATTGTTTGGGGTGGGCTTGGCATCCCAAAGCTGTGCAAACACTGGTCAAGCTGTAATGCTAATAATGACTCATATCAGAGTGTGATGCTCTCTTAATTTGATCAAATGGCTGTGTTTTGAGGACTTAATTTGTGTGTGAATAAGAATGCAATTACAGTATGTCCTGTGTTTCCCAGGTTCCAAGGGAGAGGAGATCCTCAACAGCTAAACCAGAGGTAGAACATCCTGACCAAGACCATAGCAAAAGGTAATTTAAAAAAATTTTTTTTTTGTTACTGTGTGTCACTTACCTCCCTTCCCTCCTAAGACCACCAAAGCTACAGAAGGAAGATAACCTCCTGTGCTGCAGTGTTGAGCTGGAAGAGAAAACCTGTTTGCTTTTACTCTGTGCCCCATATTCCTGTCCTGTCTCGGGAACAGGATGGACCATGATGGACCAACAGATTGGATCATTATGTAGAGAACTGAGGCCCAAACTGCTTCTCATCATCATCCATCTGCTTGCTACCTACTGGTGTCATAAAGTCAGCATAACAAAACCAGCTCTTTTTTAACACTAGGCACAGGCACCCCTTTCCAAGGCCATTGAGGTGACTGGTTACCTTTTATTTTTGCATGCAGTTGCCTCAGTTACTGCTCATTTTGTTCTTTGACACCAGCAGCGTTGTTTCTTTGTGCATGGGCTGATAGGGAAGGACTTCAGAGTGCTTGTGATTTAGTTTTGGTTTTGTATTATTTGTGGACTTCTTTTATATCCTCTGGAACTCCTTTCTTTCTTCCTCTTCCTGCCTTCTCTTTCTTGTGCCTCCCAAGCAGAAGATGGTACTGATTAAGTAGATATTATGAATGTGAGGTTCACAAAGCCAGGCTTCCACTTGTACCATCCTCTTCCTTTGGACAGACTAGAGTACTTTAAGAACTTGAGGTGAGGTTTTTGTGGTCTGGCTGAGCTGACTGAACAACCCATTGTTGAGAAGACCAGCCTGGTTCCCAGCCATCTGTTCCCCCTGCTCCCCTTGAACCAGCTCTGGTTTTCCACTAACCCATAACCTAGCAGGAAAAAAAAGTGGCTAGTCTTCTGCCAGTGGAACAAGCTGAACTGGCTCACCAAGGGGATGGGGGAGCACCAGAATTGGTGCAAAGGAGAGGGCAGGACCATATTGTGGGGAGGGAGAAAGGGAGGTCAGGCTGGCTTAGTGGCTACCAGCTATGAGGTCAGCTCAGCCACAGATCTTAGTGTTGTCCTAGCTAAAATGAGTCTGGTGGGGTGGAGTGTGGGAGGTTATGCAAACCACGCTCGGGAGTCTCAGTGTGGATTTTCTCAGGGTTTGTTCATGAGAGGGTGGTGTAATTTCCCTGTTAGTGTTGCCCAGGTAGTGCACAGTCCTAGGGCAGAGGAGCAGCAACCTTGCTCTCGGTCTGTCTCCATCCACCAAAGAGCAGTTTAATGAAGCCTCTGTGTGCTGATGTGTGATGGGAAGGGCCTCAAAGTCCTTAGTTCTGGACTGCTGTTTTCCAGGCAGTGAGAGTCTGGTCTGTGAATCCTCACGGTTTGCTCCAGGGTAGAGTTGTGCACAGTAGATGAGGGGTTTTTTGAATGAGTTTCTCAGCTTTTTCAGGTTAGGATTGAGCTGTGCTGCACAAGCAGGGAAGTTGGTGTCTGCTGTCCTTGTCCAAAAGGCTGAGAAGTATTCCTAGCTCTTGTTTAATGAGAAAATGAGCTGTATAATTTACACCTTTTCTTTTTTAATTTTTTTTTCCCTTTAAGGAACACCATCCCAAATGTAACAGAACAGTCACTTATTTCTGCTGGGGAAAATAGAGTCCAGGTTCTGAAAAATGTGCCTTTCAATATCGTGCTTCCACACACACCCCAGATGGGCATGGACAAGAGAGGCCACCTTACAACCCCTGACACAACGGTCACCGTTTCAATTGCCACGATGCCCACGCATTCTATCAAAACGGAGACACAGCCCCACGGCTTTGCAGTGGGGATCCCACCAAGTGTCTACCACCCTGAGCCCCCTGAGCGGGTGGTGGTCTTCGACAGGAACCTCAATCCTGACCAGTTCAGTTCCAACACCCAGCCTCAAAACTCCCAGAGGCGAACACCAGACTCCACCTTCTCGGAGACTTTCAAGGAGGGTGTGCAAGAGGTACCAAGAGAGGCTGTTGCTGTGTGTGTGTGGTGATCTGGATGGAGGGAGATTGAGTTCTGTCTTTAATTGTTCTTGCTACATGAGCCAGAAATCTGTCTAGTTATTTAGGAATGGAAGACTTTCTCAGAAATGTGCATAATTTAGTAAATAAAACCTTCACAACATGAAATCTTTATCAAAAGCAAATGACTGATCTTACCAGTGACAGAGCCTTTGGTGTGCAGAAATGTGGCAGTTGTTTTCTTGATCTGCAGCACCAGGCCAGGTTTTGCAAGAGCTCAGCACTCTGTGGTGCCTTTGCAGGTACTAAAGTGACTGTGTCTGAGCTTCTTTACTGCCAGTTTCTAGGTGTGGTGTGTCAGTGGAAAACAGTTCATTTATTTAGGGGCTGTGAGTGAGACTTAAACCTGGATGAAAATCTGTGTGCTTTGTTTTGTGGTGCCAGCTGAAAACAGCATAACCATGGTTTGATTTTTAAGCCAGACCTCAAGGAACAGTGTAGCTATGCCCTTGATTTGAGTTTTGCAAAATCTTTAAAATATTGCCCTAAACTGACTCAGAAGGCTTGTGAGATGTTGAGCAGAGTTTTAATCCAAAACTCTTGGGTGTCAGCTACGCACAAGTGTCCTGTTTGTACAGACCAAAAATCAGTTGTTATCTGATGATCAGTTTGCCTGCCAGAAATTCTGTGGTAACAACTATCAGTTTAATCTTGAATTTTTCTTGTTGCTGCTCTGTTAATTGTTGTGTTGTTTTGTGTCTACTCCAGGTTTTCTTTCCTACTGAACTGAATCTCCGGATGGCGAATATGAATTCAGAAGATTATGTTTTTGACAGCATATCTGGGTAATGCTTTAAGGCCTCCATTTGCCCATATCCTCCTATTCTTTTACAGTTGTCTACAAGCAAGGAGTACAGCTTGTGCTCTTCTGCACCAAGTCACTATCAGGCCCTGGGAGGATTGTGACTCTCAAAACCACAGCAGTGTTTTGAATTTGAATTTCTTAGTTGAAAATCCTGCCTATATCTTTAAGGAGAGCTACCTGCAGGGTTGGAAATACCACCTGGTTTCAGTTGCTGTCCTTGAACCAACTCCCAGCTCTGTGGGAAGATGCGATGCTGTCTGTCAGCTCTGTAGTGGTCTCGGAGTTGGCTTCCAGCTGTGTCACTCTGCCTGGCCTGCTTGCTTTGTTCTCTCCTTGCTGGAAATCTACAGCAGAAATAGGTACCATGAAAATCATCTGAATTCTGAGAGAGGGGAATAAACTAGTTGTTTGATTAGTTGCAGTTGACCAGGAGGGAAGAGAAGACCATGGCCACTGAATGGTTTCTTAGCTTGTGAATTTCATTTTATTGCTCATAAGATATTTTCTGTTTCATGACAGCAGCTTGCTGCTCTCAGCCTGAACAGGGAGCTTCCAGTCTTGTTGTCTGATGTCTTGGGATTTAGCTTGCCAAGAACTTCTTTTAAATGTTCATTCAAGAAGCAAATAGTTGAAAAAGGGGCTCATCTTGTTTTCCTTCTTTCTTGGCTGTTAATGGCTTAGTGAGTCAACTAATGACTTTGGAATTTCTCCAAATTAAATGTGGAACATTTAATCAGCTTTCCAGGAAAATGCCTTAGCAATCACTGCCCTCTTTGCTCTGTAGGAATAACTTTGAATACACTCTGGAAGCTTCCAAGTCTCTCCGACAGAAGCCTGGGGACAGCACAATGACTTACCTGAATAAAGGTCAGTTTTACCCGATCACACTGAAAGAAGTCAGCAGCAGTGAAGGAATTCATCATCCCATCAGTAAAGTCCGAGTGAGTGGCAGCTCTTGTGGTTTCCGGGGAAGGAGGGTGTGTTCAATGGTAGCCTTAAACTCTCCCAAAGTGCATTAATCTAAACCAGAGCATCAGCACTAAGGCCGGCTTACCTGCTTGCTTACGTCACTGTTCGTTCCTTTGCTGTCCACCTACTTCCAGACCAACCTGTCTTGGCTCAGTCTGTTAAGAAATAGTGTCAGCACTTGTATAAAGGTGATGCAACACCTGGAATGAGATCCTTGAACTCCAGTTAGGAGGGCATTTCTGCTCATCTCTGTGATGACCCAGAAAGCACTGCCGTCTGCCTTCCTGTTTGGCAGCGGTGTGCTGTGTATACGGCACTGCGTCCAGTTGGAAAGCCTGAAGCAGAAAACTTGATACCAATGAGAACTTCCAAAACAACTGTACTCTGCCTTTTTCTCTTTCACATGTTTGCGTTTTGTTGGTTGTTTGTGGGGTTTTGGTTTGTTTGTAGGTTTTGGTTGGTTGTTATATATATATAATCTTGCCCCCTCCCCCTCTGCTTTCACAGAGTGTCATCATGGTTGTGTTTGCTGAAGACAAAACAAGGGAAGATCAGCTCAGGCACTGGAAATACTGGCACTCGAGACAGCACACGGCCAAACAAAGGTGCATTGACATAGGTAAGGAACTTTCTTGCTGCTGATGTCAAACTCCAAACCTAATTCCTTGGCAAGGTTCGATTTTCTGCTAAAGCTTTGTTATTTTAAGGAACCTTTGCATCACGCCCTCTGCTATCCATTAGCTTTGCTGGAAACCCAGAGAGAGCTTTTGATTGCTTGGAGCTAAGGCTGTAATTTTTAGGACTCCTTAAAAGAGGATGATTTTTGGAGGATTTTGGTTGGGGAGCAGGCTGAGTTTAGGATTTTGCATTGAGCGATCTAACACACCCTTCCAAGCTACAGTTGTTTTGTCATGTCCTGGTGCTTGCTGCTAAATTGCAACTTGCAGACTCTGTGGCCGTGTTAAATATTGTGTTTCTTCAAAGGACAAGATCCTTGTAGAAATACCTCGACACTAATGATCCTCCTTCCCACAGCTTTGCTCACAACTGGTCTTTGCTACACGTAAAGAAAGAAAACACTGCAAATTTCCACTTGCCTCCAGACAAGGCTGGGGCTGGCTGGCTTCCAGCCTCCTCTGGCTGAAGGCTGGGTTGCACTCCTCATCCTTTCCTTCTGTGAATAAAAGCAGGGATTAATCACTCAGCACTTAAAGCAGACGCGCATGCAAATCTTTGTTTGTTATTGAAGGAGTTTTATTGAGAGCTTGTGCCCTTGCGTACAGGGCAGAGTTTCCCCGCACATAGCAGGTTATGGCCCAGGACATGTGATGTTTGGGATGTCTGCCTTTTTTATTCGAGTTTTCTAGGTTGGAATTGCTGCTAAGTCCCTTTTTACTCCTCCTTCCTGTTTGTTGTGTTGGGTTTTTTGGTTGGTTGGTTTGTTTTGTGTGAGAGCCATTTCCAGCCTTTTTAATGATCCATTCTTAAGTACAATTCAGCTTCCTTTGCCCCCAGAGGGGTTGCTAAGGTGCTGCATTTTGTGGCTGCTTTGTGTGATCAAGGACTCCAGATATTACTGCCTCTTTCTCTCCCTCATGCATCCTTCTTTCTAACAGCTGACTACAAGGAGAGCTTCAACACCATCAGTAACATCGAGGAGATCGCGTACAATGCCATATCCTTCACTTGGGACATCAATGAGGAAGCAAAGGTGTGTGACTATGGTTATATTTCCTGTCCTTTTAGCAGATTTGGGGAATGGGGCAGGGGAAGGGTGTGTGGCCTACCTGGTGATTAGCATGTAACAAGTTTGTTTACACTCTTATATTAGGCAAAACCTTCTGGCTATTTCTTAAGAGGGTTGCACACAACCTCGGAGAGCTTTGCAACTGCTTTAAGGTTTTTGGCAGAACTGCCTGCCTGACAGACAAGTACTGACAAAAGGAAGCGGCGAGGGTTTCCGTAGCAGATGAAGTGGTGCGGGAGGTGTGTTGGAGCATAGCTGGGCTTGGCAGTGAGCATAGCCTCCTGGAGGGTCTCCATGGGAGGTGGGGGCAGCTTCTGAGGGAGTTAAGGTGGCTTTTAGCAGAAGGGGGAGCAGCTGCTGCGGTTGAGCTCCCAATATGTGTGTTGCTGAAACCGCGGATCTTGACACCCAGTGACCTGTTTCAAGCTCAAGCAGCCTCTTGGTGAACTCTGGTTTGATCTTTTTTCAGAACTGTGGACACTACAGTAGGTGCCGAAGTACAGGCAGCTTCCCCAGCTAGTAGCTAACTGCAGCTCTTTGAAGCCACTCCGGCTTTTGAAAAAGGCCTCTGTGTGTCTCCTGGGTGCAAGAACAGGTCAGGGAGTGGACTCACCTCAGTTCCAAAGGCATTTCCCACCTTGCTACTGGAGTCAAAGTGCAGGAGTTTTAATTGGAGAGTTTCATTACTGTCTGGGTTTTCATTAAAACTGGGAATGGATTCCTTGAATTTTTGTAGACTGGCTTTTCCCTTTCTAGCACATAATTTGCTAGTTGCCAGCACCGTGGAAAAAAACTACGTATGGCTGCAGGCTGCCAAGTTGGGGGAGACAGGAGCTTTCAGCAGAGAATGCAGAGGTCCTTCTCTGGAGCTGTGTGTGCCTCTGTCCTCTGCAGGAGGCACAAGGGGTAGTGTCACTGCACAGAGCTCACTGTCACCACAAACTTTACTCTGTGCTGCACAAGGGCTCTGGAGAAAAGTGACAGGGAGAGGTATGGGGCTGCCGTTGGGTGTCAGCTCTGCAGAAGAAGTTCAGGATGCTTGGCAGGCAGCAGCAAGGAGATGTGCATGTGTGCACTGCTGCTGAAGGTGCTTCCTTGCAGCATGTGTGACATTACTTGTGAGGCTGGCATTGGGTGCCAGGCTTCCCTTCCCACCCAATTTGGCTCAGTAGGGTTGAGAGGGATGGCAGGGAGGGCCTTACCTGGCTGTCAAAGGGAAGCAGTAAGTGTTCCCATCATGTTATCCCACTGCCATAGCAAGTCTGAGATTCAAGGAACCTGGCTAATCAGTGTCTGCAAGGTACTTGAGGGCTTAGGATTTGCATGCAGGGATGGATCATGCAGATAGTGATGATTTCAGGTCACCAAGGAGTTGGAAGCGCGCTGCAGCTCTGCAGCTGCCTCTCTGTTGGCTGAGCCACCCTACAGCAGTAGGGAGGGACCGCTAACCCAGGAGCAGGGCTTAGAGCTGGTGCTGAGAACCCCATGGCTACCCTAAGGAAAGCCACCCCTCTTTCCCACCAGGTGACAGAGCCCAGCCCTATGAAGCAGGTGGTTATTGCCCAGGTACTCTACAGACCCCTGAATAAGTAGTTTCAGTCTATAGTGAAATTGCCAATAGCAGCTTGAAAAAGTCAGAGGACCCTCATGGTGGTACTTCAGCTCAGGGTGTTTTTGGCAAGTGCTTCATGTGTTTAGGCATCTGTTTAACTGATTTTTTTAGGTGTTGTTGTTTGTTTGTTTGGGGTTTTTTGTTGTTTTTTTCCTCCTCCTGAGTGGATTCACTTTGTCAATGGCTGGTTTTCTCACTAGCAGAGCTGCAGTTCTTTCTCAGCTCCTATGATCTTATCAGGAGATGCCTGAGCCAATTTCAACAATTTTTATTCCATGGTTCATTTACCTTGCATGCTCTTTATCTCTCTCTCTTTCTCATTTTAATTTCCTTTTTTTTTTTCTTATATATTCCCCACACCAAACAATAGTCTTGAAGTGTATGAAGAGAGCAGAGAATAAAGAGACTTGAGTTTCTGATGCTGCAGAAAGTCCTCCACAGTAATATAAATACAGTGTCCTGTGTTTAATAACAGCAGCAGTGGTGCATAGATGGCATGTTTATCTAGCTAGCAAGCCTTGATTATTAGAAATTTGCTTCTTGAGCCCTGGAGTTACCTGGACCAGAGCCAGGTAATTCTTCTGGGGTTGCTGCTTCTCCTCTTTCCCTCTTGCTCTCAGTTTGCTGTGGGAATGATTTGATCCTGTGCAGCAGTGTCAAATGGCAGGCGATGAGGCTCTGGGGTTTCTGATGTAATTACTCCTTTAGGCAGTCAGGGCACTGGGTGTGTGTCAGATTTAAGTGAGAAATAGTGTATTATTACCAGTGGTTGCCCCTAACAGGTCTGGTACCAGGTACTTGTGCTAGCCCTCGTTGTGGGGATGTACAGGGGTGCTGGACCTTTGCTGCTTTCTCTGTGCAGGAGGTTGTCGCCCACCTTGAGTGCGGTTTGCCAAGTCCCCTTGGGGCACTTCAGCTTTCTGGTGAAGAAACACAGGGTTTGGGTGACACAAGTCATGTGTTCACTCTGTAGCAAGGGAGATGGGTGGGTTTTTCAGCTGTGGAGTTGGGGAATGGAAAGAATGTTTGAGATGCCCTCAGCAACCAGTATTTCCCAGTTGTGTTGCACTGGGATTGTCAAGGACGGTGCCGCGGCTTTGCATGCCGGACACGGCAGGCAGGTCTGGCTCCGCATGGATGTAGTTGTCATCCAGCTGGCTGCATTGGTGCAATGTTTGTGAGCCCAGGGTGTAGAAACCAGGAGTATGTCATGCATGACAGACATTTCCCACTCTGCAACTACACAGTGTCCGTGGATTTCTGAGCAAATGCTGTGTGCTGCTTCCTGGCAGCTCCTCTCTGCCCTCTTCTGTTACTTTGGGACACCACAGGACCTGCTGGAAGTGCCCACTCTGTGGAACAGAGATGGGTTATGTATACTTTGAGTGTTCAAGCTGGAAAAGGACCCAAGACCCAAAGCTCCCTTGCTCTGAGACAGTGAAGGGAGTCGAGGGTGTGGAGGAATAGACGGACTGCCCCAAAGCAGCTGCTTCTGAGACTGGAAGGAGATTGAGAACAAGGTGGAAAGATTGACAGAAGACACCACAGAATGGGCAAGTGGTGATTCTGGTGGGTTGTCAGTTGTATCTGTGTTAGAGGTGGGATCTAACCCTATCACTTGATGGATCAGGGGAGGGGAAGAATTGGATGAGGAGGCAGTCGTGCTTTGTGAGGAGCAGTGGGCAGTTGGTGAACTGTGAAATTAGTTGATAAAACGAGTTGTTGAATTGGATATTTAGGAAAGCCAGCACAGCTACTCGGTCAGGAGCCATCCTGGTTGGGTGGGAGTGTGGTCTGATGAGTCTGGAAAAGATGTGTAGCTGATACACTCACTTGCATGCAACAGGTAATGCTGGAGTTACCCTGAGGCTTGTGGAGACTTCAAACGGTTTCCCACCCTGTCCTGGATGTCTGCCGTGTTGGGCAGACAGTTGAGGTGAGGTGGTTCTCCTGCAAAGAGCTTTTAGATGTCTGAACACAAGCTCGTCATCTTTTGCTTATATGACTTCATTAGGGATGGAGTGTCTGGAACTGGGATAGAGCTTTCTCTGGAGGTGCCTGCCCCTCCTTGCTGACTGAGCAGGATTGTGCATCTTTAAAATCAGAGGATTTTGAAGGTAGGGAAGAATCATCCTGTTCTTGCAGCCCTTTTTTACCTCCATATGTCAATCAGGAGAAGCATCTGTAGGCTCAAGTCATGAGTTTTTGAGGCTGGGAACCCTCTCTTTCCAGGTTTGTACAGTGCCCAGTTCTCCTTGATTGGTGCCCACGAGAGGTCTTTTAATTAAAAATTGCCACTCTGTAGATGGTTAAATGCACGTTTCTTTTGAATGCTTCCTGCTACTCTTCCTAATGTTGACCATTGTCCTGTTAACTCAGTTGTGTTACCCGTTAGGCTGGGAAGCAAACTCTCTATCCCTTAACTTTGGCCTGGGGACATGGCCTTCTCTCAGGTTCCTGGCAGTTGAACAATCTGGACAGATTGGTTTCCCCAGGGTTAACTGGCTTTGCTGGATCCCGCTTTGCTCAGATCCTGTCTGAGCTTCTGCCTGGTGGAGCGGGAGGGCTGGGGCCTTGTGTCTGAGCAGGGTGAGTTGTTGTCTACATGATGATGGCAAGAGTCCATTTACCCCATTTTTGTAGTCCCAATAGTGCAAGGACCCTGCTGTTTTGCTGTGGCGCTCCTCCCATGCTTACCAACAGGTCATTTCTGAAAGAATTGCAGCATTGCTTCCAGAAGCTCCCAGACAAAGGCCCCCATGGAGGTCTTCTGTCTGGCTTGCTTTAGGCTGGAAGGTGGGACTGAAGCCAAAAATGATGTCACTGCACATTAAGGGCTCTATTGTCCTCCCACTCCTTCCCTCAAAAAAAAAAAAAAAAAGGCATTGTAAGCCAGATGCTCTGTGTGAAAAGACCCTTTTTAGTAGAAAGGGGTACGAGGTGAGAGTGTAACAGGGACATTTAGAACTGGAGAACGTTGCGGTAGAGCTTTTTGCTGTCTTTCTACCAAAGGGAGGGTACTGTGATATCTCTTAAGTGACGCCCTCAGTGGCAGAGCAATTAATGTTTTTGGGGGGGGGTGTTTTGGTTGTTTGTTGGTTGTTTGTCGTGTTTTGGGGTTTTTTTTTTGTTTGTTTGTTTTTTTGTTTTTTTGTCCAAGAGGGGAAAAAAAGTGGAATGGCTCTGTATTAAAAGTAAATAGAGGCTAATTTGGGTTGAACTTCTGAAATAGCAGATTGAGCAATGAGGGGGGTCTTCTGGCAGGCCCTTATGTGTTTTGACTGCATTTCTTGGGCAGGATTTTTTTTGTTCAGATGAGTTCAATTTTTGGAGAGGGTGGATCCCTTACTACAACTTGAAGTAAGGCTGGGCTGTACACCAGTGATTTATTTTAAGACTTTATTCTAGCATAATCCTCACTTTAGGAAGAACTTCAACTTTTTTTGATTGATGAATATTGCAGCATTTATATGGATGCCATTGTAATGAAACAGCAGTCATATGCCTCATTAAAAAAGGTGTTGCCACCTTCAGCAGCATTGAGGAGCTACAGGTTTGGCTAGTTGGAAATGAAACTATGAAATGTGATGAGTCAAACATACTTAAAGGAAAGAGATTGGTTTGAAGCCAAGGCTACAGACCACAAGTACTTTGAGGCACAAGTATACGCAGCCTTTGGAGCAGGGACGTAGGAAAGTCACAGCAAGTATTGCTTCCCTGCCTCTTTGCTCAGACCTCTCCCTACCTTGTCCTGGGTTTTCTTAAAAACAAGCATGTGTTGCCCTTGATTTCTAGCATTGCAAATTAGAAGCAGGTTTTCAGGAGTTTTTCTTCAGAACTTCTTGTCTCAATCTTCACCATCTGTCTGGTCTTCCAACCAGCTATGGAGCTCACAGTGTGCTTCCTAAAGCTGTAAGAAAAATGTTCCTTAAGTTAGTTCTTCTACAGAGAAAACTGGGAGGTGACTTTTTTCCTTTTCATTCCTTTCATACCTGATGGTAAAACCTCCTTTTCAGCCATTTTTGTGCCTTTGTGGACATAATTCTTTTGGTGTTGGGTTGTTTGGTTTTGGTGGTTTTTTGTTATTGTTGGGAGTTTTCACATTTGTTTTTTGGGTTTTTTGTTAAAGTTATTTGGTGGGTGGGTTGGGGTTTTTTGTTTGTGGGTTTTTTTTCTTTCTTCAAATTGCTGCTTTTACTTTCTTTCCAACCCATCCACCAAAAGCTGACACCTGGCCCTGCACCTTTATCTTATCAGAGCATGGGGTGGGAGGAAGCATCAATAGGACTGGGAACATCTGTCCCGGGGTTTCCCACGTGTTGCAAGCAGAGATGTTCCCATATTTCCTTGCCTTGGAACAGGTTGTAATAACAATCAGCATTGCTCTTTGTGAGCAGGAATATGTATTTTTTCCTTTCATTACCATTAATTTTCATTTTGTTGATGGAGTCAACTTGCTAGGAGGATGTTCTCTTATCCGGGGCTGGGTCATACTTCCCACTTAGCATTCCTTGGCATGGGGTGGGACCCACGATGCGTTTTGTGTCAGTCACCCAAACTAGGCTTGGTAAGTTTGAATGCAAACCAACTTCCCCAGACTGTGAGCAGGACAGTGCTGGGTCTGGCTGAGCAGAGCTGGAACGGATGCAGCCCTATCGCACATCTGCCAGACAAGCCTTATTTGGAGCATCCGATCCCAAAGGCAGGAGGTGGTTGTGGAACCCACAGGTGCATGAATTGCCCAACTTTTTTTATCTCTCCTTCCTGGCTCGTCTCCTGCTGATGCAAAACCTGTGGTGCATGTGGGAGGTGAAGAAACAAATGTGAGAGCAGTAAGATTAGCCACCTCTCAGGTGATCTGTACCAAGCTTTTGTTTGTTTGTTTGTTTTGTTTCTTCCTCCTTCTGCTTTTAAAGACAGAAAAGTCTTCCCAGTGCTGCTTTCTTAGGATGTGCCTTTGCAGATGTGTGCAGGCAGAGCTGTGTCTGCCCTGCCTGCACTTCGAGCTGCCTGGCTGTGACCCAGCATCAATCCTGGAAGCCACATCACCGCATTAGCACAGCACAGTGCCCGGGCTGACAGCTCTGCCTCTTGAAGGGCTTGGAGCTGTGCTGGTGTAATTTATAAGGTTAAGTTATTAAGTACACATCCATGTGGAGAAATCTTTTGAAAAGACCCTTTATTTTTTCCTTTTATGTTTATATTTGTCCAAGCCTTTAGAGAAACCACATACTTTCAGCCATCAACACTTAAATAACACCCTTTGAACTTCCGGGTAATTTTACTTCAGTGGAGGGCTGATAAATGAGTTGTTTGTGGAATTTGGGCCTAGGGCTGCTCCTTCAGCAACCCAGCAAGGAGTGCTGTGACCACACAGCTACATACCCCAGAATCGAGCACACATCTGTGGCAGACTGAGAAGCCGGGCGGCTGCTGGGCTTTGCACTGACATTCACAGAATTCCTTCTGGCTGCTGGTGCTGGCAGTAGCTGTGTAGTTTCCTGCTCCCTAGTGTTGGATGGTGCATGTCTTGGTCCTCCAAGGGAGTCTGTGCAGGCAGAGGAGAAAGAGGTTGTATTGAGTCCCCTGGTCCATATCCAGGTCCTTTTATTTAGGTGTGATGGATCCTTTGTCATACTAGTTTGTATTGTTTTTAATCTGCTGCAGTAACCTGAAAGGCTTCTGTTCAGGTCAGTTCACTTGAGGGCTTCTATGGCCTTCTGTCCTGCAAAAAGAAAAACAGCTTGTACATCAAGTCAGCTGTGCAGTGACTGCTGCCTTCCTCAGCTGGAGACCACGGGAATTGCCTTGCTGCTCCAAGGGAAAGCAAAATGAGACAGGGCATAGGTCTGATGGGTCCCATTGCACAAAGGCTGTGTGTGGCTTCAGGCTGCTCTGCCAGTAGGATGTGTGGTGATCGCTCCACAGGCAAGACACTGCCTTTGTGCTGGGGAAATGATCCCAGGATGTACTGGAATCCCCTGGCCTACTCTGTCTTGGGCAAAACACTGAAATTACTTAGCCAAGGATGAGAAAAGCAACATCCAACTCCATTCCCTGGAAAAAGCTCATCACAGTTTAATTCGTCCCTAGTTGTTGTGTTGTAGACTCCAAACTCTGTATTCTGTTCAAACACAGTAATCAAAAAATAAAAAGCATCATGACAATTGTAAGTTGAATTTAACTTTAAAATGAGAGGCTTTTGCCTCTTGTTCTCATAATGCGAGAACTAAAATTTTATATGAATTCTCAACAGAGAAAGAAATAGCCAATGGACTTGAATTGAGCCATACCTTCATCCTCTGGGTACAAAAATATAATGGAGCATAAACAGGAGGAGATTAATTCAATTTACTTGTCTTTTGTTTAAATGGAAGCAATATGGAGCAAGGTGATCAGACTAGAATAGTCCCAAGCCCATCTCTGTAGAGTTTACCCAGAAGAACGTAAAAGACTTTGTGTGACAAGTTACATGGCCATTACAGTCTTACCCATCCACGCCTGTGTTTGCTAGGTTCTGGCCAGAGCTTACAGTATGCTAATACATATCCAAGTTGCTTGCCACTACCTATGGCAGCCTCAGACATTGCTGCTGTGCACCTTCATATAGTTCCTTTTCAGCTTGGCTTTGCAGTGAGTTGGAAGAGGCTGTACAAGGTGACATTTCACTAAAGCTGCTGTATATGTAGCCTTTGGACTAACCAAATTCCTGGTGTTTTCTGTGTGACGAAAGAGCATGGCGTCCAAGATAAACTGAGGAGAAGAGATCTGGATATACAGGCCTTCATTTAAAAAAGGCAGCTTTCATCTCGCTGACAGTGAGGTTCCTGCAGCGCTTTGATTGCCCTTTAATTATGCCTGCTTTTCCTGGTTTGTTTGAAAGGCAGATCTTGTTAGAAAAAGGTGCTGTGTGGAAAGAACTTGGCTGTCTCTGCTGCCCTTCCTTGAGGGCACACAGCGGAGCTGCCAGATTTTTTTTTTTTTTTTTCCTGCATTATTAAAATGGAAGGTTGTTTCTTGTTGATTTGAACATAGGCACGGTGTGTTTCTCCCAAATTAGGTGAGGAGGGGTGTGAGTGGTCAGGTGGTTAAAGCAGACCAAGGAGTCATGAGGTCTGGCTTCTTCCCACGCTGACTTCCAGCATGATCCCAGAGGAGGTGCTTTAATCCTTCAGTCTTCTGTTGTGTGCGGCTGGGCTGCTAGTCTGCCACAGAGGCTGCAGGAAACTCAACTTGGTGTTGAGCGGAGGAGAGTCTGGAGCATATTGAGGTGTAGGTCTCCAGATGTGTGTGGCGTTGACAGTTCATACCAGCTCACAAATTTTACTCTGTTTGGTGTTTTATCTTTAAACCTCGCTGTTGTGGCATCAGTGGTCTCAATGAGAATCTCATCTTTCTCTAAAAAAGGAAAGGTAAATAAAGCCTGGATTGGGTTGGAGAGAGAGCCTGAAAATGAGATTCAAATATAGACTAGAGGCTTAACCGCTAAACAAGCAAAATAACTTGAGAACAAGTTTCTAATCCTTTTAGAAATGTCATTTTTAAAGAAAAATCTGTGTTAACATTTGAGGGCTTGACTCATGTTTCTAAGTGCTTGGACTTGACAATGCTCTATTTTTAAAGTGCTGTCTTTATGTTGAATCTTGGGAGGTGAGATGAAAATGTGGTTTTGTTTTTTTGGTTTTTTTTTTTTTTTTTAACTAACAACAAATCTTAATATAGCTGAGAATGCGGAACTGCCCTTAGAAAAATAGGTTGGACACATGAAAAGGAATCTTGCTCAGCAGGCTGAAGACGCAGAGCAACTTCTGCGGTTACGTTTTTCTTTCTTCTGGCAATTTTGGGGTGGGGACGTAGCTGGCGCAGTCGCTTGGCCTTACGTTTCTTTTTGAATGCAAGTCAAATCTTCCTGAACAAAAAGCATTTGGTTTGATACTGTTTTAGCCCAAACTGGAAAAGCTGATCCCTAGAACTCTGGTTTTGTTGAACTTGAGGAAACCTGAAGTTGCTTGAAAATAGGAGTTACGGGATGGTTAGGGAGAAGATGATCCTTCTGAACTGAAATGACTTTGTATGAATAGAAGATGACAGGCTGGGTCTCTGTTGCTTCAGAGAGGTGATCAGGTTTTAGTTGTCATCTGCCCAGAGTTCTGAAGACTTAAATGGCATGAAAATGAATTCAGCTGCTTAAAGCCAAAGCTAATCAAATGAGGAGACTCTAAAGTAGGAGGATAATCTTTGTCATCTGACAGGCAATCCCAGATTCCCATGGGATACCCATGAAACTCTGCTGCTGTAGCATGCATCTGTCTTGCTGAGACCAACCCTTGCGCCTTCAGCTCAGCAGGCTGCCTGGGCTTTGCATGGCTGGTAAGCCATGAAAACTGAAAACACAGACCTGAATTATCTAGTAAAGTGACACTGCTTGCTAGGGATCTGATGGTTGATGCTGCACATCAGGTCTGCTCGTGTCCAGTGGTGTGAAACTCAAACAAGGATTTCACAGAAATGTTAAGGCTGTGACAGACCTGCTGGCATTGCTGTTTGGACATGTTTTCGTCAGCACAGTCATTTCTTCATACAGATGGGAGAGTTGTCTGTAAATACTCAGTATGGGTAAATACATTTAAAATTAAAATTTAAAATGTAAAAATATGCAAACAGCAGAGACAAGGCTTTTGTTAAAAAACAAAACCCTTGCTCAGGGTACCCAATTATTCTGGCTGTGCACACCTCTGATTGCCTAGCTCCAAGGTGGGTGAAAGCAGCTCTTCAAACTGCTTAAAGCTTTCCCCTGGGGTGTACCAGTGCTGCAAGCAAAACGCCCTTGTAAAGCTGAAGGTAGCAAAAAAGGGAACGGGGTGGATAAAAGCTGGCAAAGCCATCATTTGGGTTAGGCTGGGGAAGCTTGAGAAGAGCTTATTTTAAAACAGCATTCCTGGCTGTGATATGGGATGTATTTAATGCTTTCAAAAAGGGGTGGTCTTGGAACAACACTGTTTTGGGATGCTGAGACACGGGCTGGAAGGTGAGTGGGCCTTCGGCACTGCTGTTCCTGCACGCTGTCCTGGCTTGGCCACTGCAGAAGAAGCAGCACAGGTCAGGAGGCTGGGGATGGGGCTCTGCTAATGTGCTGCACAGATGTGAATTTAGATTTTTTATTTTTATTTTTTTAACGTTTCAGTGTCCTTTTGCACAAGCAGAACCTATTGGGAGCACTGCCAGTTCTGTGAGATGGGGTGTGTGTGCACATGGGAAGGGATGGGACTGTTTCCTGAGCTGGTGTGCCAGCAGCTGGTGCTCACAGGGGCTGCAAGAAGCTGTGTGTGAATCTTGAATGTTCAGGCAAGAGACAAGTCATGTCTGTGCTATGCTTCTATGCGACCCAGGCTGCTTGTGCTGTGGAGAGGAAAAAAAAGAGTTTATATCCCTAATATGGGGGTAGTTACTGCATTTGCATTTCCATTTCCCTCCTGTGAAAACGAATAAAGAATGTTGCAGAACCTGTGTGAAGAAGCCCATGGTAATAAGGACTTTGCAAAACTACAAATCCAACCCAAACCTGGAGGCTTTTCAAAACCGACTTTGAGACTTTGCAACACCAGGACAGCTCCGGGAGGTGGCACTAACTCACTGCAGAGACTGTAAAAAGGGTGCTTCGTGGCAGTAGCACACTAAGCAATCAGGTAGTACTCCTGCAAAATCTCTGGCACGGTGCTTCTGGCTCCCAAGGCTTTAGTTGTTGGTTTTGTTTTGTTTTAAAGCAGTGGGTTCCCAGCCTTTATTCTTGAGGCAGAGAGAAGAGCCATTGCAGGCCTTGGTAGCTCATAAATTCCTGGTAGTTAATCATCGCAGCATCTTCTGAGACATGGCAATAATGAGGATTGTGTCTGGAAAAGAGCCTGCCTGACACATAGGAAGCCTATGTTCTGGATACAAAGTCATCTGGTCTGTCCATATCCACACAAAGATATTTCTTCTTTCTGTTGAGCAGCATTTGGCTTGTTCTCTGGCTGTGGGTTTGGTGGTTGGTGGGGTGTTTTTTGTGTGTTTTTGTTTTGGTTGTTTTTTTAGCAATTATGAAAATGAAGCTAGAAATGTTCAAAATTACTCTTAATTTTCCTCATAATTATTTTTTTAATTAGAATAATGAAAATATTACTTTCCCTTTTCAGCTGAACATTAACAGGCTATTTTAGATTTTGCTGGGGAATATTCAAATAGTGTTCAATTTCTTAAATATAAAGACCAGAAACACTTTCGGTGAAATAATGGCATTATTTATGTGTTTAAAGAAAACATACTGACTAATAATTTTAAAAGCTTTTAATATAATTTACAAAAAAAACCCCAGAAAAACAAAACCAAAAACCCAAAAACAAAACAAACCCAAACAAGCATGGTTCTGATCTTACCAAGATGGTAAAACACTGGGCAGTGAGGATTGAGTGTAGGAGGATTCTTGTTGCTAAAAGTTTGATGATAATATCTGAGGTCTCTTGGGCTGAAGTATCTGGGAAAGATGAATATTGTCTTCATAAAGTTTGGAGAGTTTGTTGAAATTCATTCTGGTCAAAGTGGCTTTGTCCCCTGTAATAATTTTATATAATTTTATATAAAAAAATTGAGAATGTTGTACCACTTTGGGGGATTTTACCTGATCTCTCAGAAGAAAGAAGGTCCTGCTTGTGGACTGGCATTTAGATCTTGGCACTCACCAAGCAGTCGCTTGCTCAGTGGCCGGCCAGGACCCTGTGTGCCATTACTGACAGGTTCTGCTTTTCTATTCTGCAGGTCTTCATTTCTGTGAACTGCCTCAGCACAGATTTCTCTTCTCAGAAGGGAGTTAAAGGCCTGCCCCTGAATCTTCAGATCGATACCTACAGCTACAATAACAGGAGTAATAAACCTGTCCACAGAGCCTACTGCCAGATTAAAGTCTTCTGCGATAAGGTATGGTTGGGTCAGTGTGCCAGTGACCCTTTAGAAAAGGCTGTTCCCCAGCTCAGCAGTGTGTTGTGTTGTTGTGTTGGGTTTGGTTTGGTTTTCCTAATTTTGCCACTTGCTATTTTGGCTCACTGAAACTCCTGTCTGTGTTCAGCCTTTGCAAGGAAAAAATTTCAACCCTTTCTACGTGGCTCATAGATGTTATGATGTTGTAGCAAGTGAAGGCTTGTGTTTTTTGCCAAAGCTATGTCATATTGGTCCTTTAAAATTTCTTCATGTGTTCTTACTGCATTTGTTAGTTAAAAACAAACAAAACCCACAAGACAAACCCCAAACAATAACTTTCACATCTTGTGAACAGAAAATGTTGCTTTTTTTTCATTGCAGTGCTGTGAGATGCAGCAGTATAACAAAGTTCATTTACAAGCTGGATGAGAGCTGCAATTTGACTGTTGCACCTAATGCACTTAGCATGTGGAGAATTAACACACTTCCCAAAGCCACTGTTCACCAGAGGCTGTGAAAGAAGCACAGAAGAAGCTGAGCTAAAAGCAGCTGTAAAAGCTTAACTGAGTTGGTAAAGAAAGGACATTTCCCAGTCTTTGTAACCTGTTCCTGCCTGAACAATCTTTTGAAGGACCAGAGCAAGTAATGTACTATATTGTTACTTCCAGAGTGACCAGGATCTTTGTAGGCTGGGATAAATGCTGCCTGGACTTCCCCCATCCTTCTTTTGGTTGCTGTGAACCACACCAACTTCCTATTTTGCTGGCATCCAGCTCAATTAGGGCTTCTGCCTCTCTGCGTCTGGACTCCATCTTTATAGCACAGACTCTTTGTGAGTGATGTCTCAAATACCTCACTGCAGCTCTGAGATGGGCTCATGACTCCCACTCGAGTATTGTGCTGGCTTTGCACCGGTTCCATGCTGTGTGGCCTTCCCTTGTTGTCATCCCCCAGGACACTGCTGGAAAGATTAATCTCCTGTGCCATTGCTCTGCCTCTACTTTCCTCCTAAAATACATGGAGCCCTCTGCATCCTGCCTCTGCTGTAGCATCCCATTGACATATCCTGCCATATTTTATTGTCTATCTGTATGATTTTAAGTAGGCCTCTCTGCTTTCCGAGATGATTGGGAGAAGCTGCCATTAGCTGCCTGCCAGTGTAAAGCTACTTAGTTGTCTTCCTTCAAGTGTTTCCTGAGATGGTTCCTGCTGTGATGATTTCTGCAAAGAATTTGAATTAACAAATGCTTTCTAGAGCTATCTTAAAAGCTTGCCAGTGTAAGCCTAAGAGACTTGGATCTCCTGGGCATTCTTCAGGCTTCCCCTGCCTCTCCCTCCAGCACCGCCCCCCTCCGCTTGGCTTTCCCCCTCCTCTCTTCCTCTGCNNNNCCCCAATCTTCTAAAATGAGACTGGTACAAATGTGTCATCTAAAGCTCTGCAATTATCTGAGAGTCTTGTGTTTTATCAGCCTGTATTCTCTACAATACTGGTGAGTATAGACTGGCTGCAGGGAAGGAGGGGATCTTGTAAGTTGTCAGATCAGTTACTGTACTAAAATTACTGACAAGCTTCTGCCACTGCTGATAAGACAAATCAGTTAATAACAGTGCAGATGTGTAGTCAGTACATTGCTTAAAAGAAACCATTCGAGTCTGTACCATAAATCTTGGCAAATCTATTAATACAGTAATGCCAGTGTATCCTTCTATTTTCCTTTGGGATTTTGACATTTCCCCTTGATACTTTGCAAATTGAACCTGAATGAAAAGGGGAGGGATGGAAGGAGAGAAGGTTACATTTCTGTATCCAGTATGACTCTTGTTCGTTCTGTGAACATGCATCAAATGTGAGAATGGTACCTGCTGATTCTGCGATTTGCATTTATAGAAATGGTGTTGAAGTTTGCTGCCTTTCAGATCCAGGCTGGGTCTGGCAATGAGAGCTGGGGTGGAAGCCAACAAGCTCAATAATGTTTGTCACAGGACTGAATCAAACTGTACTCAAACACTTGTTTGAGGTGCTGGGCAAGCGCTTCTGTGAGCAGAGGTGTGCTTATAGCTGCAGGTACTGCAGACCCCAGCATTGGCTGGCCACCCTTACCAGCATCCTGTAAGAGCACTGGCGTTTAGAATCATAGAATCATTCTGGTTGGAAGACACCTTCAAGATCATCTAGTCCAACCATTAACCCAGTACTGCGAGGTCACCACTAAACCATGTCCCTAGGCGCCACATCTACACATCTTTTAAATCCCTCCAGGGATGGGACTCCACCACTTCCCTGGGCAGCCTGTTCCGGTGCTTGACAACCCTCTGTGGGAAAATGTGGTGTGTGGGGTGTGTTTTTTTTTTGTTTTTTTTTTTTTTTTCCTAATATCTAATCTAAACCTCCCCTGGCACAACTTCATGCCTTTTCTTCTTGTTTCTTGCTTGTGGGGGAGAACAGACCAATTCCCACCTTGCTACAACCTCCTTTCAGAAGGAGCACCCATTTTCTGCTCTGCTTTGAATCTTAGGTAATCAGTTGGCTGGTCTTGAGTGTTTACAGGACTATCATTGCTATAGTATCCACACATATCTCAGTCTTTAATGTGTTTGTCATCATGCGGCCACTTGTACCTGTGGCAGTGCTATTACCCATGTCGTCTTCATGGAGGGCAACATCTGTACTGTGGAAGCTGGGTGGAAAAAACAGCACAAAATGGTGCTGCTGTGGCCACCTAACAGGGACAGCTCTGTGTAGGGCCCTTCTATCCCTTTGTCTGTTATGGCTGCACTCCCGTTGCATACCTGAACTTACTTTGAACCCAGATGCTGGCATGGCAGTCCTCTGCTGTCTCTCTGTGTGTACAAGTTGATAGATGTCCTACAGAAGGTCAGACAGCTAAGCATCCTCACCAGGAAGATTAAATGCAGGTTTTTCACAGGCTATAGCTAGTGTTGTCCTCTGGGACCTGTTGTTACTCTTGAGAGATGGAAAGTGCCCTGGGTAGGCATGTCTTCCACTAGGTCAGGTTGTTCAAAGCCCAGTCCAACCTGGTTTTGAACGCTTCCAGGGATGGGACATCCACAGTTTCTATGGGCATCCTGTTCCAGTGTCTGCCCACCCTGACTGTAAAAAAAAAAAAAAAAAAAAAAAAAAAAAAAAGAGTAACGTTCTTCCTTACACCTAATCTAAACCTACCTGATTTTAGGTTGAAACTGTTGGCCTTTGTCCTATCACTACAGGCCCTGGTAAAAAGCCTCTCTCCATCTCTCTTGTAAGTCTCCTTTCTCTCTCTCTCTATTTCCTTTTTTTTTTTTTTTTAAAAATACTGGAAGGCTACAATAAAATCTTCTTGGAGCATTCTCTTCTCCAGGCCAAACAACTCCAAGTCTTAGCCTTTCTTCATAGGAGAGCTATTCTAGTCCTCTGTGATCGTTTTTGTGACGTCCTCTGGACCTGCTCCAGCAGGTCCATGTCTTTGCTTTGCTGGAGTCCCTAGCGCTGGACACAGCACTTAGGTGATGGGGTCTCACAAGAATGGAGTCAAGAGGCAGAATCGCCTCCCTTAACCTGCTGACCACGTTTCTTTTGATTTAGCCCAGGACACAGTTGGCTTTCTGGGCTGCGAGTGCACACTGCCAGGTCATGTCCAATTTTTTTGTGCATCAGTATCCCCTGGCAGCTCAGGCAGAGGAATAGCTCAAGCAGCTGTGTGCTAGAGCTGCACCCAGTGTGAGAAGGTGTGAAGAGAGGGGCTGGGGAGCAGCCCCTGCATCTTCACAGCACGTCTGGCTCATGCTGCCTGTGTGCAGAAGCAGCAAGTCCCACGGTGTCATTAAGGATCCAGGTCCTGGTGTGTTGTGACTTCATGTCATGTCCTGTCTCTGAATCTCTGCTGCTTACCAGATACATAGGCTTTTTACCTCTTTTCACTTGTGCCCTGTGATAGGATGAGGGGCAATGGATTCAAGCTTGAGTACAGGAAGTTCCATCTCAGCACGAGGAAGAACTTCTTTACTGTAAGGGTTACAAAGCACTGGAACAGACTCCCCAGAGAGGTTCTGGAGTCTCCTTCTCTGGAGACTTTCAAGACCTGTCTGGATGCATTTCTGAGTGATCTGCCCTAGTTTTGGTCCTGCTGTGGCGGGGAGGGGGTTGGACTTGATGATCTTTGGAGGTCCTTCCAACCCCTAACATTCTGTGATTCTGTAGGAGAGAGGGAGGGATGGCAGCTTTCCTTAAGATGCTTTTTTCCTTTCTCAGCCCAACAGTTGGTTACACAACTGGAGACTTTGAAGGAAAGAATAAACCCTGCAGCCTTTAACACAAATGAGGGTGTGAAATGTCGCTTTTTGGACTGTAGGCTGTTGTCTAGGTGATGATGTTGGGAAAACCTCTTTCTTACAAGCTTATTTATTATGTAATTGCAGAATACAGGATTGCCAATGTCTTTTCCTCAAAAGTATCTGATCCTGGCTGTCTCTGAGCTCTTCTGGAAAGGCAGAAAAGCCTGTTATACAGACATAACTTCCCTCCCTTCCCTCCCCCCCCGCCCCCCCCGAAATGTGGGATTTGAGATGTGCTAATCTGGGCATCTGTAGCCTGGAACCAAGCTGACTTTAAAGCAGAACTCTGGCTGTAGGAAGGCAGAGGTTTTCTCAATGAGTGCTCTTGATGGATTATTAGCACATTCTCCACAATGAAGCAGGTGCTGTTCTGTAGCACAGTGTTTGAGTAGCAGAACTTTATTATTTCCAAATAAAAAGAAACCAAGGCTGGAGCCAAATCTAATCTTCCTGTTGTCAAGCTGAGATGTTGCTACTGTTCTGGTAAGGGAAGTTGTAGAGGGTCTGGATCCAGCTGTGCTGAGGTTTAGGTGGCATGTCTTCACTGTACTGGGCAGTATTGGCTTTACAGGCCAAACAAAGCTGGCAGTGACTGTTTTGTAGTTAGTAATTTTTTCTCTTTCACAGCCATTACCTGAAGCTGTTTGTGTCCTTGCTGGTAGGTGGGTGAAAAGGTGATATATGTTATAGCACATAAAATATACAGGCCGATTTTCTTTTTTATCGCTAGTGTAGACATGCCCACTACTACCTGGCAGGCAGAGGCATCCTGTCACCTACAGGGTATTGATTTACTGGGAGGTTAGGAGGGCTGTTGCCTTAGACACCATTTCCCACCCGATCATTACATGCTTTTTGATATCTCATTCACCATAGGTAATCTAGTCTTCCTTCAGTGCTGTGCAAGGATGTGGGTGTGTTTTGGCAGCTTTGCAGGTGTGGGAATGAGAAGTAATGGCTTCCTGTGGCCAGATAACTGTTACCTCTTACCCAAAGCAGGAGGGTGTTGGGAAACAGGTAGAACTTGTCTATACCAGTTGGAGCAGTGATCTGGTGGTAGCACTAGGATTGAGTGTTGGGCATCTACTGTGGTCTTACCACCTTCTCTTCATCATAAGTACCTGTACCTTGCATAAAATAGAGTTCTCTCCCCAGTGCTGCTTGGTTTGGAGGGTCAGGAGCCATAGCCAGAACTGGTTTGGCATCTATGGATTCCCCCATAACCTGGCTCTGATAAAAAGAAGTAATGCCTGCTCTACAATTCTGCATCTCTTCAGCCTGAGGCCAGTAAAGGCTGGTAAAACTGCTGCTGGCTTCATGTGTGACATGGAGGAAGGGATCTTGCACTTGGTGATACAAATGTGGCTTGATTTTTATAGATCAGGACTTAATGATGATCTAGTGAACTCTTAAACTGAGGGAATTTGCATGTTCTTACTGTTTTAAACATAACATTTTTATTTTGGACTTCATACAGTCATTACAGCTGTGGGTATCTTTTGTCATCATATCCCCATCTGACTTAAAAGAAAAGCAAGTGTTTGCATCTTGGATACGGTTGTTGGATTTCATTAGATGATAGGACTTGAAAGTAAAACCCTGGGCAGATCTCAAAGTTGGCACACTCTGGCAAACCTGCAACTCGAATACGGGGGAGCTCACCTCCACAAACACAGCTCTGGAAGAATTGGTGTTCCTGCTTCTGTAGCTAGGGGGGGAAAAAAAAAAAAAAAAAAAAACATAAACCTGAAAAGACTTTCTCTCTCTCTCTCTCCCCCTTCCCCTTAATCTCTTGTCTGGCAGGGAGCAGAGAGGAAGATCAGGGATGAAGAACGAAAGCAAAGCAAAAGAAAAGGCAAGTGCCCTGACCCCAGCTCTCAGTTGAATGCCTGTAAGTAGAAATTATTGGTATTTTAAATACTAGATCTTGTTTTGGTCTCCAATAACTTGTGCAGTAGAACTCTCCTAAGTCAGTTTTTATTCTCTGTGGAATAGTGTTTGTTGTAACCAGTTGTTTATGGAGTGATTAATAGTGTTTTGCAACATACTGAGTCACTTAAGACTTCACTTCTACCTAGTTCTTCCTGTCCAAGACAGGGTCAGTTTGTTTCAATTGGTTATGGTTTTTAGCAGTTGAAATGATGGGAAGGGGAGGGGTGATTTTTAAGTGCTACAGGTACCCCTGCAGCTCCTGTGTGGCAGCAAATACTGGAGCCATTCCAAGTGTATCCAGCCTGATCCTAAACTTAGGCTTTAACTTACATTAGAAATGTGTTTGTAACTGTGCAGCAAGGTGGTGGCAGCCTTGGGACTGAGCCTCTAGCCTTATCCTCCCTCTTCTAGAGCAAAATGGACCTTTAGCAAATAATTTCAGTAGAAGCTGTGAAGGATGTGAAGGCCTCAGCACTCGTGATATGTAATGGCTGTGGAGCTGCTTCTGGCTGAGCATCTTTCCTTTAACTGCTGCAGATGGCTGCAACAGATCTTGTGTTTGGATGGCTAGTTATTCACCAACAGAACTGCTTAGAAGAAAATGTTATCTCCTTGTTCTCCCTTTGCACGGGGCAGGTGCGTGCTCTCCATGGCTCTGCTCGGTGTACTTGTCAGAGCTGTACTATTAACAGTCCAACTGGTTCAACAAGCATGTACCTCACGGCTTGCTGGGCAGGATTTTCCTGACTCAGCAGGTACAGGCTGCTGGAGCAGCTTCAGAAGAAGATTTTGCTATGAGGGAATCCATTTGCTCAAGGGCAGTTGCAGAAAGGGCTGGGGTTTACCTTTTTAATTTATTTTTCTTTTCCTCCCCTAAAGTACATGGTTGAAAGGTAGATTTAGCACACTGTTAGCATTTCACAAATGTGGTAGCCCCAATGGCTTCCCAGAGCATTGCTGCATGGAGCCCTTTGTGTAATAGCTGGAAAGTGCAGACAGTTTCAATACAGATGTTCAGGATCTTATGATTGTACAAAAGCTGCTTTACAGTGTCCATTTCCTAGGCTTGGGCTTGGTCTGATGTGACCTTTATTTTCCTGGAAAGTATAATCCATTGCTGTTTGGTTTGTGTGGGAAGTTTTTGATTGGTTTATGCCATAAGCCATCATACTCGCCTCCAGGTTCACAAATGCCATGTGTGCATGGGCTTATCAACAGCAGAAACAGTTTGTGACTCCTGGACAATTATTTTTTCACAAGGACTGTGCAATCTTTAAAAAAAAAAAAAATCAGTTTTGCAAGGGAAAAAAAAGTACATTTTCTCCTACAGGCATGAGAAGTGCAAGCAAAGCACTTCAATTTATTTGATCCAAAATCAAAATGTTGCCACTTGGTAAAATGGGTGGAACAAATGAGTGACCGCAGTCTTCAGCTGAGATCAGTTTGGCATGAGTGTGTCTGAAGTTCACCTTCTGCCTTATTCTCTCCAAACTGGGTCTTTGTGAAGAAGTCTGCCCACTTGGTGCCTCGTGTCACGTCAGCTGGTGTGTTGAGAGCTGAAGTGCTCTGTTGGAGACAGTGCAGGTCCTGGTGGGGGATAAACTGGGGTCTGGCAGCTTGTGGTGACCAGAATGAACAATGAGATTCATAAAAATATAACATTTGAAAGTATAGAATCAAAATGTAACTCTAAATGTAGCATCTTACAAGAAACAGCATTTGTACCACCTTGTTAGTGTGATAGTGCTTCTGTGGTGCTGCCTCTCTGAGGCATGTGGGTTGCAGGTTGTCTCCTCTGTCTTTTTGCCTTTCTGGTATGGGAAATCCAGCAACATTTTCAGGGAATGGATGGGGAGAAGGGGGGACTCAGACTAGCTGTTGCCCTCTGGATTACTTGCTTGGTAACTGTGTTCTTCTGTTGGAGTGGCCAACCACTCTTCAGCCCAGTCTAATATCTGAACAAAATCAAGGAGCTCCCTTGGAGAGATAGAGCAAACTCCTACTCCTCTGTGAAATGAGTTACCACCTCAGGGTCCAGGTCCTTATCTGAGGGGTAGACAACCCAGCTTCAAACTTCTGTATCGCACTCCCTTTGACCCTGACTACTGAGTACCTTGTTCAACAGCATATGTACCTCTTAAATGCTGTAGAAAAGCCACAGCCCCATCAGTGTCTGCACTGTCATCTATTCCAGTCTTTGTTCTCTCTGCAGTTTCTGATGTCAAAGTGCCAATGCTTCCCTCACATAAACGTACAGACATCACCATCTTCAAGCCCTTCATGGATCTGGACACTCAGCCAGTCCTTTTCATTCCTGATGTTCACTTTGCAAATCTTCAGCGTGGTGCTCATGTAAGTAAAGCTCGTGGGTGTGGGTATGAGCAGGGTTATATATAGGGTGTATTTACAGAAAGCCTAGGATGCTGCATCTGTCTGTATACATACGGCACGCCAGACGATCCGCACTGATACTGCGAACAAATACAGGCTGAGGTTCATGTGAGCAAGAGGTGTTGCTCCTCAGCTGCATTGTCTGGAGTTAACTGGGGGTGTTTTATGAATAAATAATTTCTTTATAAACTGTCACGAACCTGAATGATGTTTCTAAAGCGCTTCCAGCTGAGAGTTCACTGTATGAAGGGCAGACTGATGTCCTCTTGTAAAATCTGTTGGGTTCCTGGTGTACTGCTGTAGACTCAAGCTTCTCTAGGCTGCTGCTGCAGGGTGAGAAGCTGCTCTGTGGAACTGGCAAGCGTGTTGGCTCTGTGATCCACTGCCAGAGCTCTCTGCCTCAGCATTCCTGGAAAGTCCCAGCTGATGGGAAACTGGAAGAGAAAAAATTGGAGTGCAACCAGGTTTCAAAATCTTGAACTTCCTTGTGCTGGGAGTTCTGGCATGGTCCAACAGCATCTAAACATTAGTTTTTAAGAGCACTGCTTAAACCCTTAAGAGGAATTGAGAATAAATGTATCTGTAAGACTGACTTTTCCACATGGTTTCCTATGAAGGTTCTAGTGCTGAGCTCTGTCAGAAGACTTTACATCAGTCCAGATAGAAAGTTGGTTAGCTCCTGTATGTTACACTCTCTCTCTCATTTGAGATCCTTTAATTTCTTTGCATGAAAAGAGATAAAGATGATGCTTACTGGCTTTTGGAAAATTAACCCAAAGTGTTGTTTGATAGTGGATTGAAAGGTGGTATGAAGAAATGAATTCCAGTTCTGGATAAAATTTTCACAACCCTAGGTGCAAATATTATTTGTGCATTAAAATGAAGGCCAATGTTTATTGCTTGGACCAAAGCATCTCATGTCTAGTAGTGTAGTCATGTCTGCCTCCCCACTTCTCAGCCTTGTTTTCCCCTGTGTCCTGGACTGACGTGCTTATGCGTAAACGGAGTGGGGGAGCCAGCTGCCTGTCCCAGCCCTTTCTGCAACTGCTCTTGAGCGAATGGGTTCCCTTATAGCTTAATCTTCTCCTGAAGCTGCTCCTGCCTTGGGCTTAGAGGTTCTCTCTCCTTTAACTTGATGCTGTTGGGCCTCTGCTCATGCCAGGTACAGCAAGATTGTTGTTCCATGCCAGTGACTCTTTAATGCAAACAAAGCTATTGCTAAGTTGCTGTTAACAGGTAGCACTTAGAGAGTTGGGAGAGTATTGCTGACAAGACCATGTTACACCAGCTAATGGGTTTGTCTTTACACAGCTTAGTTTTGTAGCATTCAGAGCCCTTTGTGGTGTTTTCTGAGGACTGAATACCACATAAAGTTCTCATTAGCTGGCTGATTCAGTGTGTTTTTCTGTGTATGTAAAGAAAATCTCCCCTTTGTTTTAAAAGGTCCTTCCTGTTGCTTCAGAAGAACTCGAGGGCGAGAGGTAAGAGCTGTGCTACTTCATTCCCATGAAGTCTTGCCCTCAGGTAGGGGGGTAATGCCCTGTAATTGTACCGCTGCTAACTTTTTGCCCTGTCAATGACAGCTCCAATCTGAAGAGAGGAGCCTATATTGGTGAAGAGGACTTTATCACTGCTCCAAATAAGATGGCCAGAATAGAAGAACCAAAAAGAGGTATTATTTTCTTCTTTCAGAGACTGAATTATTGGACTGTTTGTCCATTGTGATAGAGGTGCACCTGACTTTAAAGAGCTGTTTTATTTTGGAGTATACTTTAGCCTGATTTTTCTGGCTTTTGAGTAGTAACAGAAAGAGTTTTTATATAGGATGTAGTTCAGCTCTTCAAACCTGTGTGAGAATTTCTGGGGTTTACTGCCAACTTGGATTCATTAGCATGGCTCTGAATCTGTGAAGAGACTTGTAGGTGAGCAGCTTACCAGTCTCCTCCGTGGATTGGGGAAGAGAATTCATCCCATAATCCACTACAAAACACTTTGGAAATTGTCTCTAGAGCTTTGAGCAATGAATGCACAGAACTTCTGGGCATAAAATTGTTGTATGTTTCATGGTGCTAGAAAATGGGCTGTTCACTGCTGAGGACCAAACAGAGAGAATATTCTTATTTTTAACCTGTTATCAAACTTTGCAACTTGATGTGGGATTGGATGTTGCTGTGGCTTGTGGAAGGAGATGAGAGGTCCCTTTAGAGATCATGTAGAGGATCTCTGCACACCTGGTAATGATCATGCATGGAAGGACCTTGACAAAGCTTAAAGGATTAAGAGAGGAGGATTAAATTTGTGATGCAGCAAAGGTTAAGTCTAGCAAGTGTGACCTTAACGGGGCTGTGCTTCTGTAGTCTGGATAAACTCATTAGGAAGGATGCATTTTATAAAAGAGAACTAGACTTGGTTTTCTCCGCAGTAAAACAAGAGCTGTGAGATTCTCTCTGCTTTGGCTGGTACATCATCCAGCCTGTGCTGTTAGTGTGTGTGCGCTGTCTTTGTTTATTAAAACCTACAGTCCTCCTTTAGCAGAGGAAGCCCGTGAAGGTGCTGTGCTGTCCTGACTTCACCTTGTTCCATTAGATATGCCACTAATTGTTGTGTGCTGCAGGTGTGACAGAGGTGTGGCTGAAGAGCTGCAGTAAACAGCCCAGGCTGCAATACCTAGTCATTAGAAGATGGATTAAAGACAGCAAAGCTGTTAAAGTGTAGGTAGTTACAAGCTGTCTTGCTCTCATGGTTTATTCCTCCGCCTTAGCACCGTTTTTAATGAGGCTGATGTTACACACAAAGCCTCTCTACTAGCTTGAGAATACTAGGGATGCTCACCTAATTGAGTTTCTTATTCTTTTGTTCCCCTCCTAGCAGGAGGCAAAGTCTGCATTGTGTCAGCTGGGGTGGTATGAGCATTATGGAAACGTGGCAAGGGGTAGGAAGAGAAATGAGGCAGCGTAGGAGGAGCAGAGGACTGTACAAATAAATAATTTTAAAATGAGGAGGTGGCTGGGGTGGCTTCACCTGCTGTGGTAGCATCTGTCAAATCATTTTATTGTACAAAGTCTTACAGCAGATGACCCATGAGATACAGATACCTGAGTCTCAAAGCTGTGTGTTTTTCATTCCAGCTTTCTGTGTTTCAAAAACATCACACCCACCTTTAAAAAAAAAAAAAAAAAAAAAAGAGAGAGAGAAAATAACAAATAAGAGGGGGGGGGGAAATTAAGCATTTTGACAATAAGGATATTTGATCACACAGTATTTCTGTGTGCAAAAAGTATTTTTTGAGCTAACCTAGCTATACGTGTTTGTGCTGCAGTCATCAATGTATACTGAATGTACATATGTTTATCTCTTCATGAGATCCTCAGTGTATATTGCTTTGTACTTAGCCACTATCATATGCAGGTCATTTTTGAGGAGCAATTATGCAGTAAATCCCTCTGATTTCCTCTTCAGTGTTGCTGTATGTCCGAAAAGAGTCCGAGGAAGTCTTTGATGCACTGATGTTAAAGACACCATCTCTGAAAGGCCTGATGGAAGCGGTGAGTAATAAGGCTGTTCTGTAGTCCTTGCCTCCAGTTTGAGAAAAAGCAAGTGTGGTCCCTGGCTACCCAGTCCTTACACACTGAGCAGTCACATGTACTAGACTCTCAATCAGAGCTTGCATCTGCATATTCCCATTCTGCATAAGAAACATAAGGCTGCTTTCCTTTCAATAACATGTACATTTAATGTAACTAATGCTTTAATTTGCTATTAAGGGACTTCAGAAAGCTTATGTTTTAATCACCATTACCTTTTATCTGTGGGGTCTGGGTGTAAGATGGTGTTTCTCAGCTTTCCTGAAAATCCAGCTGTCAAGCTTGGTGATGGGATACCTGAGTAGTCCTGAAATGACAGGCGCTGCTCTAGAGAGAGCCTTCTAGGCCTGCTTCTTATGCAGGCTCTGCTTTGGCCAAGCTGCAGAAGCAGCTGTGTGGGTCTTTTCCTACTTTTGTCAAAAAAACGGTCAACAGACTCCTGCTGTGGATGTCCCTCATGTCAGAGTGTTTTAATTAGAAGATGGAGTGGTTTCCAGCATGTGTTCAGTGGCTTTTGTTTATTTCAGCCTTCCAAAGCCTTGTTTGGGGCCCTCCCTTCCCCCTCCATAACCTGGTTATAAAGATCTCCAAGTCCCAGCTTCTAAGTGTGCTTGAAGAGTTTTATATATCTGTGCACACGTGCGTGAAATCGCTCTCTGGTACTTGACTTCCAAAATAGCTTTCCACTACCACTGCTGCTGCAATGCTGCAAGGGAAATACGGAGCTTAACTCTGAGGAATGGTGTAATGTTTGGCACGAGCTCAAAACTGACATTTCTGGCTGTCTCTTTCCGTGACTAATGCCGCCTCGATGCTCAGAGGATGGAGCCTTTGGGGCTTGTAGTTTAATGCCAGCTAGCAGCTAAGCACCACACAGCTGCTCCTGTATTCCCCTCCCCAGCCATCCTCAGTGGGATGGGAAGAAGTATCTGCAAAAATAGTACAACTCATGGGTTGAGATAAGAATAGTTTCATAATTGAAAAATAATAATATTAGTGTAAAGGAAGATAACAGAGAGGGAAATAAAACCCAAGAATGACAAGTCATGCACAGTGCAATTGCTCACCACCCACTGACCAATGCTCAACCAGTCACTGAACAGCAATCAGCCCCTCCCAGACAACTCCCCCCAGTTTTTATACTGGGCATGACATTCTGTGGTAGGGAATATCCCTTTGGCTGGTTTGGGTCAGCTGTCCTGGCT
>JANHGN010016844.1:0-36453 GCA_024605025.1 Megaceryle maxima
AAGGGGGGGAGAAAAAAAAAAAAAAAAAAAAAAAGCTGTGAGAAAAATTTACGATTGTTTGATACAATTTTTGCTAAAGGTATAAATTAATCCAACAAATTAAAAAATATTTTCATTTTCAAAGGATATTTATTTTAATTTACCTGCTGGAGAAAAAAATAACAGATTTGCTACTGTACTGAGAGGTTTGGTTTGTTGTTGTTTGTTTTTTTTTTTTTTAAATCAGGTTTAACACAATCATAGAGAATGCTTTTTAAATTAGATGTCCTTTTCTTGACAAGAATGAAGAAGGGCTGGGACACTGTATGTATCAGTCTCAAATATGTTGTGTGTTTAGGTTGTTTTTTTTTTAACACCAGTATACATTAATTGCTTTATTTCCTTACAAAATAATTGCTTGCACCTGCAATTTTCAGTGTATTTTTACAAGCTTTAAAAGTAATAAAAATGGTATTGTAAGTATGTTTTATAATGTAAACAGTGTTATGCTCAAATTTGTATTCTTCTGTGTTAAGATAGGACTTTTGGGTGTGGGGTGATTTTTTTTTTTTTTTTTAAAGTGATGAGTATGATTTTACACAAACTGAAACATTACATTCGAGTGCTCCCCGCCTCCATGTTTTATATGTGCCTTAAAAAATTCTAAACTCTCAAGGATATTGGAACATACATTTACAGAGAAATGTTTAGAATGTCTCTCAAATGGCTGTGTTAATCGCGCCTTTGGCTGGGACCTTCACTTAGGAAGCTACCTTCATCATTCCTTTTTTGCCAGCCCTCCATTCTTCCTCTATCTAAATAATTTCACCTAAAACTTTCAAGGAAAGAAAAGAGCTTGACCTAAGATATCTTGCATACAAACTACAGACTTAGATGTCCCTAGAGGGTAGGGAGTTGTGCACATCCCACCTCTCCCTTCCACATAGCAGTTTGTCATACTCCCGTACACAAGTGCAGATGTTTTATTAGTTAATGTATAAAATATAACTTGCATATCTAGAGGTCTAGGTAGTGATGCGTCCAGGAATGAACATAATTCAGTAGTGATTTGCACAGATACCATATCAACTAAGCTGGCCTTGCAAAATCATGATGAAAAATATAGTCCACGCACAAATTCTGCTGCTCTGCCTTTTAGCATGATAATGAAGATAAATCAGTTGTATCTTCCTTGCCCAACACTAAATAAAATAAATAAATAAACAAATAAATACATGCATGCATCTGGCCCTTGGGCAAGCGAATGAGCAGAATTTTGCAAGGCTGCATTTAATTTCTCTGTGCTCCTAACAATTGCCACAATTAGTTCCTTCTGCTACAGGCATACCTGCTTACAATGAAGAATTGAATAGCCTGAGATTTTCCCCTCTGCTGAGTACCTCAGCTCTCTTTCCCTTAGGTTCTCCCCCCCCCCCCAGTTAAAAGGCACAAACAGAATTGTTTTACTAAGAACCCCCAAACGCCCAACTTCTAGAAAGGTATATCCACCTCTAAGTAGAGAGCAGCTCTCTTGAAGAACACGTTTGGTACTCTCTCTCTGTGGCCTCCCTGGTTTCTGTTTGTCCTGTCTTCTATTCAGCATCACTTTTGCTGCTGCAGCAGCAATAGCCACACAGCGCTGCATCCACACCGTAAGTTTTGGGGGATAAGAAAGAGCGGGATTAATAATGCATTAGTTTTTCAGCCCCATCGAAGGGAAAATAAACAAAATAGTAAAAGTTGTGGTGAGGGCAGGGAAGTGGCGTAATAGCGAGAATGCATTAGTCCTGCAGGCACACAGAGGGGATATAAACAGGATAATAAAAGCTGGGAGCGGGAATGCATTAGTCCCGCAGCCATATCAGGGGGAAAATAAACAAGATAGTAAAAATGATTTCTGCGGGGTGGGAGGAGGGCGGGAATGGGGCGAGTCCTCCAGCCTTCCTGAAGGGGGCATGAGCAGAGTGACATCGCGGGTGGGAGCGGGGCGCATGTCTGCCACCTCCCCCGCCCCCCCTCCCCGCTCACCGAGGGGAGGGGGGCAGCAATAAGCCCGGCTAACGCTCACCCGGCCTGGGAAGGGAGGCGGTTTCGCACCGGCTGCCCCACGGCTTAGCGCGCCCCGCCGGCCACCCCCGCGGGAGGTCGCAGGGCGAAGCGCGTTAGGGTTAGGCCGGCCGGGGGTGGCGAGGGCAAGATGGCTCGCCCCGGGGACGGAGAGTGGCAGCACACCGAGGTGGGTGCCTGGGCGGGGACGGCGGGGCTCGCAAGCCGGGGCGGCGGGCGCATTGGGCGGGCCGGGCCGGGCCATCAGGTGCCCGTCAGAAGCAGCTCTGGCGGCCCGCGCGCCGAGGGGCGGTCGGGCAGCCCTGGCAAGGCGCCGCGCGCTCGCGCACGCTCTCTCGGCGCGGCGGTTGGAGCCGTTGGGGGGGGGGGGGCGGCAGATGCGCGCGCTCAGCTGCGGCTCACGTTCCACGGGCGGCTCGTGAACCATCGCGAGGAGGCCCAGGCTGAGGCCTGCCCCGCGGGGGCGCGCAGTGCGCCTGCGCACCGGCCCCGCTCTTTCGCCTGTCTGCCTGCTGTGTGGTGTCCTCCTCAGTGTGCCGCCGCCGGGCCGCCCCTGCCTGCTGCCTTGACTGAAACAGCCTGGCCGGTTGGTCGGGCGGGGGCGAGAAGAGGCTCTCAGCCAGCGGTCATGGGCCCTAAATCATCGCCGTGGCGGCGCTGGCGGCGGCGGCGGCTGAGTGACTGAGGGGAGACACCGCCGGGGGAGGGGGCAGGCAGGGGGTAAAGCGTGTTGTGTGCGTGTGTGTTGTTGACGACGGTGTTTTTAACCCTTAGATGGTCTCTAGCGAGCCGTTGCTGCTGCCTGTGTCACTGGAGGGCGAGTTCTCCAATAGCATGAAGGAGATGATCGGCGGCTGCTGCGTGTGCTCCGACGAGAGGGGCTGGGCCGAGAACCCGCTTGTCTACTGCGACGGGCACGGCTGCAATGTCGCAGTGCATCAAGGTGAGTAGGCAGGCGAGTGCCAGCTCACCCGCTCTGGCCTTAAGCCTTGCAGCTTCCTTCTTGATGCTCCCGGTCTCCTTCTCATGGGCCTTCTTCCTTTCCCCCCCTGCCTCCCCTTGGCCGTTTTTGCCCCCTTCTTCTCTCCTTCCTTCCTCCCAGCTCCTTGTTTCCCATGAAGCCTATTTCCCTGTTTCTGAGGCCACGTGCTTTCTGGTCTGACCTGTCCTGTCAGCCTCTGTCCTTCTATACTGTCTGTCTTTTCCTTCACGTGAGACTTGCTATATTATGACTTAAAGTGTTTTTGCTATGAGAAGACGCTCCCCTTCTATCCCCCCCTCCCCTTTTCTGCCTTTGCTCTGTCTGTGCTTCTCAGTCTGCCTTTGCACTCCGTTAATAAATGCAGCTGCAGCAATCCAAAGACTAACTGAAACTCGTTCTTTGCAGAACTTACTATTTTCTGTTCTGGCAGTTGTTGCTGCATTTCTTGCTTTCTTTCTATGCTTGATCCCTGTTGTCCATGCTTTTTCCAAGTTAGAAAAAACTGAGGGACAGCCAGTAGATGAGGAGGGTTTAGGATTGGAAGAGAGCTGTGTGTAGGAAGGACTCGACTGTCATGTGATTTCTTCTCGTGCCTGCCGTTCCTTGAATGTCATTTGGCTGATATTTCCTGGTAGATGAAGAGACTTCCTGTTGTGGTTCTGCTGGGGGAGGGTGCTAGTCGGAATGGCTGATGTTGTATTTGTTTGGATTAGTGGAGGCTGGTTGGTTGGTGTCCAGCTCAGCTCAGGAGCTGGCATGTTCCCTCTATGTGTGATTGTTTTATTTTTGTCAATGGGTCGACCCTTCTTAGGAGAGCACAGGAAGAGACTGGATTCTGATGGTTACATTGTAAGAGAGGAAGTTATGATAACTTTTGCTTTATGGTAGCAGGAATAAGGTGGTAGTTTGTATGAACTCTCAAGTAGTCCTGTGAACTCTGTGACAGGCTCTTTGACTTACTCTGTATGGTCAAAAAGTTTGAGACAGAAAATCTAGTTCATTAGACTGAATGCCTAGTGCATGTGAAAATACTACTAATGTGTCTCATGCTTGGTCTTCAAATTATGTTGAAGATGATATAGTGACTGTTTCAGTTATATGCTCCTTTATGAACTGACAAGAAGTGATGAGAAATAGTAATAATTTAAGGAGAACTGCAAAAGAATTCAGTTATTCATGTTAATGTCGGATTGAACGCAGAGGGGAGCTGAGAGGATCTGTGAAATTAGTCTGGTTTTAAATCTGTTTACTGTTGTATTAAGAACTCAGTAATGTTAACCAGTAAGTTAACTCTGCTTTTGTGGAACTGTAGGATCATGACAAAGAACACTAAAATGTGAATACTTTTAGAAGTCATAACTGAGCACCAGCTATTACTTTTGTATTATCTTGGGCATCTTCTTTTGCATCTAGAGCCCTGCTTTTTTTTTTTTTGCCCTTTTTTTTTTTTTTTTTAATTCAGTGGAAGAATTTGACGATAGCGCCAGTTGGAACTGAAATGGTGGGAAGGACAAAAGCCTGGTTTAGGAAGCATTCCTAATATAGAGACATGCTTCAGTAAATTTGGTACAATAATACGAATTTTTTGTAAGGTCGAGTACAAATCTGAATATGAATCTGGCAGGAAGTGTGTAAAGTACTGCTGCTTCTGAATCCAGATGCTGTTGTAGAGATCTTAAGAAGAGCTGTGTGTTTTGATTTACTGTGTCATTGATGTTTTATGATTTGGATTTGATGTGTCATGTGAATGAAGGTGGTAGAGGAAGCATGTGCACTCTTTTTGTAGTCCTTCTGTAGTAAAAGTAGTAGTCCTTGTGGTTAAAGCTGTTAGTCCTTATTTGAGGTTCAAATGGGAGTATTACCCTTGAGACTTCATTAACAGCATGTTTTGTTACTATTTTTAGTTCAGAGGAAACTTCAAGTGTTAAGTCCTTGGCAAATTGTGGAGCACACAATCTCTTCCCATGTTTCAAGGAACTTTGCATTGTAATGGAAGTACAAACCAAAGGGAAGTCCTGGAACTCTATAAATGCTATCACAGAGAACCAGAGCACAAACCTGTGGTGAATTCTTGGGTCCTAGGCATACTCTGTTTGCAGATGCAAAAGCTTTTCACACAAACTTTGGTCTTTGCTCAACTCATGTTGCCTTTGGATCTAATTGCCAGCCCTGTCTCTGAGTTGCATTCTGTAATTAGTTTCTTACTCCGCACTGTCTCTCACTAATCTAAATGTGTGATTGCACATTTAAAGTCTCCCTCTTAATTTCTAAAGAGGAATTCAAAGTCCTCATCATCTGTGGTTAATATAGATGCAATGAAAACAAGATGTTTTTTCTTGTGTAAAGAACTTTATTGTACAGTAGAAAGGGCTTACCAAGATAGTTTGGTCTGACGGTACTTGGTAATGTATATGAAAGTCTGACAACTTATCTTAATATGACTACATGTGTGTATATAATAGGAAATTACTTCATTGACTTTCTTTCGTAGAAGGAAAGGTGTATTAGCCAGATGGTTTTTACACTACTGTTGCATTACTGTGGGGTTGGGTTTTTTTTCCTCTTCTTTAGGCTAGCACAGAACCGATAAATTTTTTCTTTATATACTAGAAGATACTGATTTAATCTCAGCTTCCGTCTTAACTATTAATTTATCATATATATATACACATATTTCCAGGTACACACTTTAAACCAGATTTTCTTAATTAAGTAATGTCATTGTTGGAAATTGAGATATTAAAAATATGTCAGATTTAGGATTATCTTTTTGAGGAAAACATTTGACTTTTTGATTGTTTATTATTAGTTGTTAAACCCATGCACATTAGGATATACTAACAGCACTTCTGTTTGTGTATTTTCAGACCCTTAGCAGTTTCCCAATCTATGCACTATGCATTTAGAACATAAACAATATTGCCAAATTACTACTTTTTTTTTTTTAAAACGTACTAGAAAAATATAGATGGCAGCCTTACAGAGAAGTCTTAGGAACAAGATTTTGAGACATGCAAGACTTATGTTTTAGCCTGGTTATAGTTACAACTAATCCTGATGCTTGGTTTAGTTTGTATTTGCAGCTTCATAGGAGTTTTCAGGGAGTAAAAAAGCAAACTTTGTATCTTTGTTCAGTTTATTGTGGATTTCCTACTTAAGAACAGCTATTTTACTTACAAAGAGTAAGAGATCTTGATTGTCACTAACTGTATGAATTTCTTTTGACAAACTCAGGTTTGTTAGTTGCTTTTAGTTTTCTCTCAAAAAAGACTTCACTATAAATGATGGTTGGTTGTTATTGTGTTTTACCTGTTTTGCTGGCAAATAAATGGCAAAACAGTTAAATTATGAAATGTTGCTGCTTTTGAATAGTTATATTGCTTTTCAAGCTAATCAGTATTATCTTTTATGTAACAAATTTATTTAAGAGATTTTGCATAAACTTTTAGGTGGAAGCTTGTTTCTAGTACCACTGTGATAGGACTTAATGTGCAATATATAAATGTCAATTTGACTTAATAAAATGATGTGACATCAACTAATACTAAGCTTTCAAAATAACATATTACTAGTACTGCAGTGTTGCTTGTATTTGCTGAAATATTTTGTCTTGTTCAAAACAGCTTGCTATGGAATTGTTCAAGTACCCACTGGACCTTGGTTTTGCAGGAAGTGTGAATCTCAGGAAAGAGCAGCCAGAGTGGTATGTGCTTTGTTTATTAAGTAATGCTAGTTATAGTGCTTGTGTGGATAGTATTTACCCAAGTATCCAAGTAATAGTAGAAAATAGCTCAGCTTTCTGTTATAATTCCAACAATGCTATTCAGAAATATGTTTTTTTAAAAAAGTGGAAATATTTAACTGTCCCTTAAGTATTCTAACTTTTTTTTTTAATATGGTCGTCCCTCTTTCCCCTGCTTCAAAAATTATTTTCTTATCTATGATGTGGGGTTTATGTAATTTTGTCAGCTTAACACTTAGTTAGGTACTGGGAGAAAATAAAATCTATGTCCAGTTTTCTTTTACAGCAACTTTAGATTGCCAGTTGAAAGTTTCAGTTTAGGATCACTGAACCAATAAGTAGTGTTCTTAATTTTGGAATGTTATGCTTACTTGGAATGTGATACTTCTAATAGAAAAAACATTTTTCTTTTGTCTTTCTGAACAACTTTTTTCTTTTTTGTGTCAGCCTTTTATGTTATTAGATCAAGCTGCATAATACCAGGTATTTTTAAAAAAAGAAAATCACATTTCTCCCTACTTAGCACTTTTTAGTTTGTCTTCCAGCAAAAGATAAAGTGATAGTATTTAGAAAGACTGAACTGTTCCTTTGCCTATGAAAATGTTTTTCATACAAAAATTTGAAGAGAAGCTGATGCAGCATCTTAGGGCAGTGATTAAGGTGTTTCGAAGTTTAATATCTAAAGACAAATGAAGAGCCCGAGACCAAATTTTCAGTTACTGTCAGTGACTGTTAAGAGTGTTTAACATAGAAATGTCTGGGTTGGAAGGGACCTCTAGAGGTCATCTAGTCCAACCCCCCTGCTGAGAGCAGGGGCATCCTCAACTAGAGCAGGTTGCTCAGAACCTCATCAGGTCCCACCTTGAATGTCTCCAGGGATGGGGCCTCAAGCACCTCCCTGGGCAACTTGTTACAGTGTTCCACCACTCTCATGGTAAAGAACTTCCTCCTTATTTCTAATCTAAATCCACTTCTTTCTAATTTAAAACCATTAACCCCTCATCCTTTCACTGCAGGCCTTTGTTTACATGAGCTGTTTGCTTTAAGTGTTTTCTAATATAAAGTGCTGTAGAAATGGTAGGATGACTTAATGCTCTGTGAATTTTTGGTACAGGACTCTGGAATCCTGTTCCCCTACTTTTTCCCAACTTTCTACTAAAGTTTTCATAATGCTCTAGTAACCTAGACTTTGTAACTCCTTCCAAAGCAGAGCTGTTGGTAATAACAAGAACAGATTCATTTCTACGTGCTCTCCCAATATTTGTCAACAGAAAATCAAAACTGCTGCCCTTTCTAAAGAAAGGCTATTTCTTTCTTTTCTGAGGAAGACCATCAGTAACGTAAAACTTAAAGAGCATTTTTTTAATGTCGTTGAGTTTGATATATACAGGTTGACAGCAAAGTTAGAAATACAGAGAAGGAGGGAAGAGACATGGTGTCTGGAAGGAGGATTTTTCTGGTGTATGATAGGCATTTCTCATCAGGATTTAGGATAAAGTTATTCCTGGCTTCTCCTGACACAAGGAATGGACTGTACTGAGTTCTAAAATAAATGTCTTGTTGTATTCCAATAATTTACTGACTTTAGCAAAGAGAATAGCTTTGATAGGCATTATACTGCTTTTCTTCACTGTTTGAAGGTAAGAAGAAATAGTGATAAACTTAAATGAATTCTTTGCCCAGTACATTCTGTTCTTGTTTCTACCTAATGGGGTCTGTTTATGGTACAGTTTAAGAAGTTGATTACTGATTTGATTTGAAAAACCCCAAACGCACAAAAAACCAAAACAAAACTCAAAAAACCCAAAACCCACAAAAAAACCCCAAAACAACAAAAACTCTTTCCTGTTTGTAATATAGTGTAGGTTTAAGTGGTTCTCACGAAACTAATTGCATGTGAGGTAGAATAGATTGATAACAGTTGAAGTTTTAACAGCTACTTGTATGTTAGTGAGTTAGAAACATGTTTGTCCCTGAGGTGTCTCGGAGAAGCCCTTAGCATTCATAAACTAAACTGAAGCTCTGACTTCAGAATGAAAACTAGAACTTTATCATAAACAGTTTATCAGATACAGTAGTTTTAATGCTCTCTCTTGCAAAAGTAAACCTCCTTATCATCAACGTAGGAGACTGGCACTGAGTTTTTCTGTTGGCCTTTTTGTCTAGAAACAAAACCAGAATTGAATTAACCATATTCTATTGAACATGCTTCTACCTACTTATTTTTAATCTTCAAAAGGACTTGAGTCTTGCACTTAAGGCATGTTTTTCCTTGCTGATGCTGTCTGTGTTGTGTAGTTTTGGTGATTTATTTATTTATTTATTGTAAGTGCAATTACTGGGCAAATAAATGCATTCTGGTAAGAGACTGGAGTTAATGACTTGCACTGAAGTTACTCTAGCTTCAACAATGGAAAGAAATAGATTAACTCGAGCATGTAGCTCAAGTATGTGGGTCACCAGAGAACATCTTAGCGGTTAGAGCAGTTGGTTACCGATATACTTCAACCATTACACCCTGATATCTACTGTGTTTCCTTTCTTTGGTGTGCCTCCCTAAGCTGGTACATTCTGCTTCTCAGTGAAAGTGGTGGCTTATTTTATTTTTAATTTATTTTTTTTTGTTTTTGGCAGCACAAGCCTGCTGGCTGGTTGACTTCTGCATTTTTGATAGTAAGGTGGTAGCCAGTGTCTTTGGTTTTGAATGGTTGGTCAACTGGTATTTGGAAAGCACAGTTCCATGACTGACAGCTCGTAATGAGTCTTGGCTCTAGCACTGTCATGTTTTTGTGTGTGGGTGAGAATCTGTGATTTTTGTAAATGTGAACTGTTTGGATAATGGACGTATTGAGGTGTCTGGTAATTACTTGACTTAAGTTATAATCATGCATGTACATACACAAATAGTATATATACACATAGTACATATAGTAAATAGAAGGTTGCAATCTCACTGTGCACTTTCTACAATTGCTGTTTAAGTGCTTTTAACTACTGCTTGAAAAGTCTTAGTTTTCTGTAAGTCAGCTAATTTATCTTACCTGACCTATGATGAGCTTAGAACCTGAACCTCTTCAAGATGAGTGGCAACTGCTCCAGCTTTGCTTGTGTCAGCATCAGCTGCTATTACCCAGCCTAGTGGTTCCTTTTGATGTCTTCAGATGTACCTGAACGTTTCCGTCAAAAAATGGGGCGGATACATATTGATGTAGGAAGAAGTCATGTGGGGCTTGTATGGCTCCATGAGGTTGTATGCATATGGAGTAGTATGTGAGGGACTTTGGGTCCTGTCTTGGGAAACTGGATGGTGGGCGAATTATTTTGTCCAGGGGCTGACAGTACTGGTATGCAAAGAGAAGCTAAGTTTAGGAATTGTAGTACAACTGTTGTTCCAAAAGACGCCACACCCCCATCATCCTATTATGTTCCAAACATCTTTCTTGATGATCTTATTTTAAGAATGATTTTAGTATATAACAGGACATAAATAGGTATTATATTTATGGTTTACAACAAGCTACTACTATTCATGTTTATCACGAAGGAGCTGGAATAATCCATGTGATAGAGATACCAAGCAGCACAGAGGCATCCAACATTTGCACAGTTAGCTTGGCAAGGCTTATTTAGGTATGTGTAGATGGTGGTCCTTGTGAATCCAGCTCGACTCAAAGACCAGGAGATCTCAGTACTGAACTTCAGTGTTCAGGAAGTTTTACTACATCAGGTGCTGCTCAGCTTGTACTAGTGAAATTAGTTTGCTTATGGCACTGCAACTGAATTAATATGCTGTTGATCTGTTATTGGAACATGTATATTATTAGCCTATCATTGTGTTTGGAAGAATCAATTTGGACTTTGTACAAATTATCCTGACGTTGTAAAGGTGGTGGTTTTCCACTTGGTGTTCCTGTGTTAGTTATTTTTGATGAGGTGGCTTATGAAGTTGAATGCAGTATTGACCCAGAGCTGAGTGGGCATATTTGTGTAACACTACAGCTTGCCTAATATGCCACCTGGTTTTTAGGCCTGGGGAATGTGTTGAGGGAGTTGTAAGTCCCTGGGGAGCTAGCCATGTACGATTTGAGACAGTATTCATCTGCATCTCAGCTAATTCTAACTGGAGTTCCTGCAATTGGCATGTGTGTTTCTTGAAACTGGGTGTGGAAACGGAAAGACTGTCATTGCAGAGCTGGTTTAGATCATACAGTACTTAATACTTAAGGATTTGGAGATGTAGAAGTTCAGTTATACTGTTTACTTCTAAAGCCAGTTTAGGTGAATTCTGCTCTTACAGTGATAGGTTCATGCTAGTAATCCTGCCAGACCTGAGCTATTCCTGCATCTGCTGCACAGATGATCCACAGTCTGAACGCTTGAGATTTTTATTAAAAAGAAAAAAATCTTTAATATAGCAACAGTAGTAGTTTTCAAGTTCCACTTTTTTAGAAAAAGTTGTAATCACATGCATCTACAAGTTTGTTATTACAGATTTGCTCCATAAGATTGTATGATTTATCCATAGTTTAATACCCCCACCCCCAGTTTTTATGTAGTATAAAATAATCATAGCTGTACTATTACTTGCTTTTTGCCTAAACAGAAGGAGGTGAGGAAGGAGGAAGTAGGAATGTAGGCTTTCAATATGCAGACAGGTTTGTGATTTAAGCTCTGACAGCTCTGGCTCAACAGGATGCCTCCAGGGGAGTGGGATCTCTGTGCCTGTGCTTAGAATCAGTTTTAGTGTGGTTGTTACACTTGTATCTGTAAACTAGAATGCACATTGATAAATATGGTCACAGTAGAGGTGAACTAAATATTTGAGAAGGAAACTTCCTGTTTTCTTTTTTTCTTCCATTTGAAGTGCTGGACACCAAATAGTCCTGAACTAACATCTTTTGTTCTCTTTGAAAGTATCTCTTGAAATAATTCTTAAAGAAATTTTGAAATTATTTTTTTTAAATGTGCATCCATAACTTTCCTTAACTGATATTTTGTATAAGAGTATTACTACAAATACTTCTAAGAATACTAAAACAAAGAGTAGAAAAAAATTGCTTTATTTTTGAGTATGCAAGAGAAGAATTGACCTGTGTGCTTTTGTTGTTTCTGTGGCTTTTACACAGCAGTAGAATAGTTAATGTCTAAATAAGAGAAGGAAAAATGACTGCAAAATACAAGTTGTTAGTAGATTTTTTTTTTTTTAAGAAACATGTGAAGTTGCTACTTGTTAACAATATCCTCCTGCTTCCTCCCCCTGCCTAGCTGCCCTATCTTAAAAAAACCCAAAACAACAAGCACAAAAACTAAAACCCCAACAACACAATCTTGTCTATTATGAATGGCTGTGCAGTCTGGAAGGCAGTGAATGTTTGTTTGTAGCTGGATAACTCGAATAAAATGTCTGCCTAAAGATGCTTAGGCACAACATGTTTTATTTGGTTTGCATGGCAAATTTTTAGTAGCAAGGGTTTCTGTGAGAAGCTACTAGAAGCTTCCTTTATGTCCAGTAGAGCCAGTGCCAGCTGCTGGATCCACTGCTGGCCAAGGCTGAGCCAATCAAAGATGGTGGTAGCAGCTTTGGGATAATGTATTTAAGAAGAGGGGAAAAAAAAATCTGTGTGATTGCAGTTGGAGAGAGGAATGAGAATATGTGAGAGCAACAACTCTCCAGACACCAAGGTCCGTGAAGAAGGAGGAGGTGCTTCAGGTGTCGAAGGAGAGATTCCCATGGTATGGCCCGTGGTGTGGCAGGCTGTCCCCCTGCAGCCCATGGAGGTTAATGGTGGAGCAGATATCTACCTGCAGTCCGTGGAGGACCCCACATGGGAGCAGGTGAATGCCTGAAGGAGGCCGTGACCCTGTGGGAAGCCCATGCTGGAGCAGGCTCCTCGTAAGAGCAGTGAACCTGTGGAGTGAGAGAGAGGAGCCCACTCTGGAGCACATTTGCTGATGGGACTTGTGACCTTGTGAGAGACCCATGCTGGAGCAGTTTATGAAGAACTATGGCTTGTGGGAAGGACTCTTGCTGGAGAAGCATGTGGAGGACTCTCCCCTGAGAAGGACCCCATGCTGGAACAGGGGAAGAATGTGAGTAGTCCTCCCCCTGAGGTGAAAGGAGCAGCAGAGATGACATGCAGTGAACAGACCACAAACCACCATTTCCCATCCCCCTGTGCTGCTGGGTGGGGAGCAAGTAGAGAACTTGGGAGCAAAGTTTAGCCCAGGAAGAAGGGAGGGGTGAGGGGAAGGTGTTTTAGGCCTTAGGTTTTTTCTCATTGTCCTACTTTGATTTGATTGGTAATAAATTAATTTAAATTTTCCACAAGTTGAGTCTGTTTTGTCCATGACAGTAATTGATGCGTAATCTCTTCCTGTCCTTATCTTGACCCATGAGCCTTGCATTATATCTTCTCTCACCTGTCCAGCTGAGAAGGGGAGCGATAGAGCAGCTTTGGTGGGCACCTGGCATCCAGCCAGCGCTTAGCCACCACAGTCCTCTTTGGCACCCAACATGGGGCATGAGGAATTTGAGATAAGGATAGTAACTGGGAGAGGTAACAGGCAAAAAACATGGACTGAACTGAGCTAGAGAGAGGAGTGGAATGGTTGTAAGGAATTTCTATTCTAGTCATGGTGAAGGTGGAACTTTAATTCTGAAATGCTACTGAGTGATGTGTGTTTCTTGTCCATTACTTAGATGGGTGAGTGTTGTTTGCTTTCCATTCCGTTCATAGGAAAAAAATTTGTTTCTGTTCAGATTTTTTTTTTTTTTTCATATATGCAGTGACCCATAACTTTATTGCACTGCGACTCGGAAGCTGGCAGAATTGCTTAGGATTGCATAGTATCTGGTCATCAAGGTTAGGAGTACAAACAGCAGAAGGTGCCGCAGAAGTGCACTATAGATTCTGTGCATTTTCCACTCCAACTAGTGAACCGAGCCTTAGGCACTGTGTTATGTGCTGTGCATATCAAAGTGGGAGTAATAACGCTATTTCTGACTGTGCTGCCTTCGTGCTTTTTTGTGTGTGAGCGCTGCACTTTTCCCTGCTTGTAAGCATACTTGCTACTTGGTTTCTAAATACACAAATGAGTTCATAAACTTACGTGAAGCACTTCATTACAGCAGAAAAGGTCTGCTAATTTTTCAGGTTTGATGAGCTGCAGTTTAGCTAAATGTACACCTTATTTTTGTGCTGTGATTTGTAATTACATTATGTTAAATATGGATACATTAGAGTATTTGAGTTTTAAAACACAGTGTTCTGTCATTCAAGTACTACTGTGTGGTTTTTTTTTTTTTTTTAACATAGGGCATCAATACAACAGGTATTATAGTAAACGTTCTAAAGTTTCTGTAGCAAATATAGTAACTAAAATGAGACTAGACCAAAATGTTTTCAGTTACAGGAATTGCTTAGTTCCTATGCATGGATGGTTTGTAACTGTTCCGTTCATTGCTAGACTGTTAAATCACTGGCAGAAGATGACTCTAAAGCAAGAAGCTCCTCAACTGCAATGAGCCTTACTTGAAATGCATGCTAGCATTTTATACCTAGGAATTTTTAGGATACAGCTGATAAGTTGCAGGAGGACACTGAAGTGAACCATCGCATACTGTGTGTTCTTCAGCTAGACTGAATTGGGTCAGTAGCATACTTTTTCAGCCTGGGAACTAAAGCTTGGGTGTTCAGTTGGAAATCCAGCCAACCATGACCAGTGTTTCTCATAGCCTTCTGATGCTTTTCAGTAAAGATCAATGTATGGATTTTAAACTTTGTGTATGTTTATAATTTGGATTCCTAGCAGGGTTTACTAGTCTTAAAATACATAGTGGGAGATTTATGGTGTTAGACTTCTGAAGTTGTGAGTAGTCAGATTTTGATACATACTCTGTGTTATCACTGTGTTACATTCTACTCTGCATTATGTCTCTTCTAGTTGCCTTGCCTGTATTGAGTAAAAGCATGACTAAATGTCACCTGTAGAATGTACTGATGGGATGGTCTTGGAAGAATGCTGATTTGTGTGCTGAGTGTCTCTAATCTTCTTGTCATAGTCTGTAGATTTATTATCCGTAGTAGATGTTTTTGAGAGAGGTAACAGAATCTGCATATATTTTTATCTGATGCCTTGATAAAGAGAACTAGGTTGTGTCTCTTTGATTTATCCGGGTATAAAACCCAAAATGCTTCAGGTAGTCAGTCTGTTTTTCTTTTACCTGTCAACTGTCTGCTTTAAAAAACTTTTCTCCTTCTCCTGGGACAGATGACTGAATAGAGATGGGGCAGAGATTTAGCAAATTTGTCAGCATCAAGAAATGATTATTTGAAGATGGAGATGACTTAATTTCTTAAGTTGTCAAGTTGCAGAACATAGCACTTTGGAAGAGAAGTACTGACAGTATGCGTTCGTTTGCTCTATTAGTGGTGTCAGCCAGTTGGGAATTCTTGAATGTGGCAGATCCTCTGATTCCTGTTGGCTCTTCATTGTGGCTTATATATACTGGAGTCTGGTGTGAAGCATAGGTTGGAAACATTGGAACTTTGTTTTTTTTCTCTTCAGACACATTATTTGAAAAACTGTGTTGTTAGCCACTTGCTGACTTCTGTTTCAAATACTTGCATGGTTGCAAGCTATCATTTATAGAGACATTTAGATTAAAATTTTGAAGGTGGGTATTTTTGGGTTTATAGGTAAGGTCTGATAATACCGGAGGCTGAGACTATTGATAAGCTGTATTGCTATCCAGCTGTAGTTTAGAAACTGATAAATAAGAAAATGTGGGGTTAGTTTTGTAGATAGCAGTCTCTTCATTTGGCTGGGTCATCTATTCCTATAGCAGTTTTTTTGGAAAAGGGGTTATGCAGTTCATCCTTGTTGCTGTGAAAAAGCAAAAGTGAAAAATTAAGTTTTGACTGGCAAGTATGATAAAGCACAGGTGTGAAAAATCAGAAATAAACTCTTAACGGGAATTTTCAAACTATCTAATTGGTTTTAAGGAAAAAAACACCAAAGAAAAGATAGTAAAGATTAGTAAACTATCAGAATAAATGGATTTGATATTAATAGGTTGCCTAAGTTCTGGTGTGAGTAGATGTTCAGTAATTTTATCAGGATCTGGGAACACTTGTAAGATTTATTGGATTTTGTTGTGGTTTGAGTGAGAAAAGAATTCTGTTCAGTGATTTTACTTTTCATCTCAGTTCTACCTAACTGCACTTTCTGAAATGAGCGGAATGTTTTCCCAAGCAGTGTCTGCTTCCAGCAGTGACAACACCCCATGTTTAGAGTTACTACCAAGGCAGACCAAGGCCACTGATGGATCTTTTGTACCACATTAGGGGGTGCAGAAAGTAAAAGGCTGCAGCTGCGGGGAGGAGAGCCCAGGACAGGTGACTGTAAACTGACCAACAAGGGCTTCCAGCTCATATACAGCATATTTGTTGTAAAGGTGAGGGATCTGGAGAGTGAAGCTTGTCTCAGCTCTTTGGCTTCTGGCTTCTTCCTCACTTCTTCAATGGCCATCATGCCAGGAAGACTCTGTACATTCTGCCTTTAATTCTGATCTGTGTGTTCCTGAATCTGGTACCAGAATCCAGCTCCTGAACACAGTTCCTATCTGCCACTGGGTCCAGTCTGGGACTTCCCTGGTGCCTGCTCCATAGCATTAGTAGTGATGGTGATGTAATTACCATCAGAGGGGCTTGGGTTTGATACTGGTTTTGTATATTTTAATTTTTTATTATTATTATTTTCATTAAAGCTGTTCTGTTTTCCTCTTCTGACAGCTAAGTCTCTCTCCTTTATTCCCTTTCCCTTCCCCTTTGGGGAGGGAGGGGGGTTAACAGAGAGCATCTGTTATATTGGTCTAGCGGGCTACCCTGACCCTAAGCTGTGATAGACTTTCTATGGGATTCAAAAGCTGAAAGGATGGTCTTCTCTGGTTAGTCTTTGTATATTGTCAGTATTTGTTTTGCTTCATATAAGATAATTTGAAGGGGTAAGCACAAACAAGGAGATGTCACTGGGTTCTGAGGGCTGGGGTAAGTTATTGCCAGCAGATGTAGACATGGTCAGTCTGGTACGCATCCTGTTGCTGGGTCTGTTTTTGAACTAACTGCCTGTGAATTCTCATTATTAATAGAATATATGCCAAGATCTAAATTTCAACTATACTGGTTTGCACCACTCTGCAAATATCTGTGGGTTTTTCTGTTTCTCTAATCTTGTTAAAACAGTTTCTTTGTAGGCTCTAAGCCATTTGTTCTTCTGTAGATACCCTCTGATTAGATGATTTTGATCTAGGTTTTCTGTTAGTCTACTTGTCTGTGGTGTAATTAGCACACTTTTATATGTCATTAGAATATGGTGTCTCTTTATAGAGGGAAGTATGTTTACTGTGGTTGCTCAGTATCATATTTGCCTAAATCTAATGCAAACTAATCACTAAGATGAACCCAAATGTTTCCAGGTTTATTAGAAGGAAAACAGTTTTTCTTGTTTCAGTATTTTCATTTCAATGTATGTGTGCTACTTTTTACACCTTTTATTTTATTTTTTTATATTTTTTCCTCCCTATCAAAGAAATGGGCCAAAACACTAGGGAAGCAGGATATAGAAAGAAAAGTATAAAAGGAAGATGAGAAAATGTAAGACTTTTCCCTCTGGAGAAGATGGAATACTAATTTCACACCCTTTGGGGGAGAAGGAAAATAAATAGCAAAAATGTTTTGAGTTTAGGAAATAATTTTTAATCTAAAAGTTACTGAAGAACTTCAACTAGTTACATATAGGTAGGATGATGTATGTGCATTATTGACTTAATCACAAATTATGTCTATAGTTTCAGTTAACTTTGTATCCAGAGCTGTTTTCTAGATATCCTTCTCCCCCCTCCCCCCAGTTTTTACATTTTTGACAGCAGCGAGTATGTGCCTCCCAGTGTTAAATTATTTTACATTAACTGAAATGACTATCTATATGGATATATCTACCTCTAAACCATTTTTTTAACTGGTAGTAAGATACTTTGTATAATCTGCAGTAGTACTATATAAGACTATTTAGCATATTCAAAGTCTGTAGGATTGAGAAGTAGATGTGTTTGGAAGCAAATTCAGAAGTACAGCAATAAAATGACTTCTGCTTGGCAACTAACTCTGTCCTCCTAGGTTAATTTTAAGAAACGCTTAAGAATTTGTTTAAGTGTGTGCAGGGTTTGTTTTCACTAAAATGTGAGCTAAAACTTGCAACAAAAAATGATTAACAGGAGCAGCAGAATAAAAAGTTCTGTCTGTCAAGTTTTAACTACTGTCGATGAAATGTTTTAGTGTCAGGTTTTAAGAACTGTGATGCTGCTTTTGTTAACTTGCTATTTTGTTATTTGTAACTTGAATGGTTGTGTTGCAACTTAAAGTTGTTCCTTTCAGTTAAATGCTGTTTGGGCTGTTTTCTGCCCGTCCCCCCGCCCCTCCCTTGTCAAGCTATATGAAATGGTAATTTTGTGATCAAAATGTACTTAGGTACTTTGGATAAAAACCCTCACCCTGTTCTGGAAGCATAGCTGTCATCATGGGTATAGTACAGCTTGTGAGGGGAAAATAAGCTTGTAAACTAATCAGATTGTGTATATGGACAGTTTGTTAAAATCCTTGGAATATACAAATGTCAGGGACATAGCAAAACAAGACTGGCCTAATAAAAATGTCTGGGTCTGGGTCCAAGAAATATAAATATGTCTATAATACTACTGAAATTAAATTAGTCTGTTTCAGGTGTTATGTGGCAATGAAATTTTTGTTTGTTTGTTTTCTTTTTGTTTGGCTTGATTTCTTTTTGTGAGGATGTTGGTGTGGTGATGTTTTGTTTTTGGGTTTGTGGTGGTGTCCGCCCCCCCCCCCCTTCTTTTCCTCCAGGCACTTGGTCGAAATTCCATACTCTTATAGTCAACATAGCTAATGTCACCTTCTGAACAGGGTGGTTATATCCTTGCCCTACTCCCTATCTGTGTTCCTGGTATGTTTCTTTCAGTTGTTGTTGTTGTTCATATGGACTTAGGAAAGATGGCTCAGAGAAGTGATCTGGCTGGAGAAAAAAAAAAAAAAATTTTTTTTAGCTTGCTGGTTAGGATTTCCATATGGTCAAATTAGTGCTCTTCCCAGAACAAGGGAGGCAGTAGAAAGTATACATCAGGGAATAGCCAATCATATTCTTTTGACAATAGTGTGCAGTTATTTTAGTGAGCCTGAAGTAAAGTCAGCTGGAACTGCACCCTGTTTTCTCAGATAACTTTTAGGAACTGTGGTCTACTTAATCTGCTGTAGATCTTCTTGTAATATTTAGGTTAACAGGTCATACTGAGACACAATTTATTGCCTCATTACAATGTTGGGAATTTAGTCCTGCAGGACTTGACAGCTGCTGTTCAAGTGAATGGTTCCATTGGCCTAGCTTGGACCAGAATTCAGTAAATTACTTGTACAAGAGTTCTTTGATCTTCTGGTTCTGGTCATGGATTTTTTTTTTTTTTTCTCTGATGGGTATTTTGGTGGACACCTCTATGATATGATTTGATTTTGCTGATTTTTATTTCTTCTTAGTTATTTCTACTTTTTATTTTTTTAGTAATGACCAAAAAAAAAAAAAAGATTCTTTCTCCTTCCGAATAGGCCATGCTTTTGAGCACTTCAGATTTCTGCTGGGTAACTTTTTAAAGATTGGACCCCTCAGGAAGCAGTGAGTTTATCATCAGACTCGGGCAGTCTCGGTTTGCCCGGTTACAGGATAATTTGCTAAGGTTACAGGGTTAGTCTTCTTTCACTTAATTAACTTTCCTGTTCATGTATCTCAGAAGTGGGTCACACTGTCAGGCTGTTGCAGATGTACAACTTTAAGATAGGTTTCACTTTAGTCCCCTGTAGGAGACCTCATAGTCCAAAGCAACTCCTGCTGAGAGTTCACCTGAATTCTGCTTGGGCAGGAGCTAGGTTCATAGATTCAGTCTGTTCCACTAAAGAGCCGCAAGAATGAGATGTTTATATTATGATTGGTAAGGACAGGATGGGAAGGGACAGTGTCACATGCTACAACTTCAGTCTTCCTTCAGCCAGGATTTGTTCTTTTTCACCCCTCTTCAAATCTAATTTAACTGGCTGCACCTGCAGCACCACGTGCATTGGTGCCCATCCTTGCTATAGGGCTAGTGCCCTTCAGCACACCAAAGGATGTGGTTATTCTCTTGGGCCACAGTCAGCCTCCTTAGTATTCATATTTACATGATATAACCTGAGGATGTTTATCTGAACTGTTGATCAGTCGTAGCAATTTGCCATATTTATGCTGTGGTATTTTGTGGGTGTTGTGTCTGCCCTCACTACCCCTTCCCACCTCCACTTTTTTAGTACTTCCCTGCAATCTTCTTGAATGATCTGACAGTAAATCTGTTGGAAATCCTTTTCCAGAGCTAAGACTTGCAATGCACAACTTAAGAAGAGAGCTTTGGCATGGTCTGTGTGCTCAAATATTAGAGACAGTCTGACCATCCATACAGATGGTGAGATTATTTATTACACTGTGTTGAGAGATCAAAGCTTTATTCCATCATACAAATTGTATGTGATATGACATTTAGTAGAGTGATTCAGCTGTTGCTATTTAGTTAAACTGTGAGTTCTGTCTGTATGTAACTTGGGAGACACTGCATGGAAGAAAACATTCAGATAAGAAATAATAAGTAGCTGGACTTCTAAGATATATATGCACCCAACAGTTCTCTACTAGTTACTTGTCCCCAGGGATGGGGCACACTGTTCCCACCTGACAAAGCCACTGGTGTTCTTGATGGTGCATATTGAAACTCAGGAGAGGAGAAATGACGACAGAATTTGAGCGTGGAGGCTTGGAAGGAGTTAACTTTATAACCTAGAGAGGGAAGTGGAAAGGGTCACTGTGTGGTGTATTAGCTTACTACAGTGCTAACTTTATTGTAGATTGTAGCCAGAATTCAGGGCACCAGAAGTTGAAGAGAGACAGGGATCTGCTTGAGAGTCCAGCGGAGGGCTACAAGGATGCTGAAGGGACTGGAACCGCATGCCTTGTGAGGAAAGGCTGAGACACCTGGGGCTCTGTAGTCTGGAGAAGACTGAGTGAGGATTTGATAAATGTTTATAAATACATGAGGGCTGAGTGTTAAGAGGAAAGGCACAGCCACTTCTCACTCGTGCCCTGTGATAGGACAAGGGGGAATGGATATAAGCTGGAGCACAGGAGGTTCCACCTTAACATGAGGAGGAACTTCTTTACTGTAAGGGTCACAGAGCACTGGAACGGGCTCCCCAGAGAGGTTGTGGAGTCTCCTTCTCTGGAGATTTTCAACACCTGCCTGGCTGCGTTCCTGTGTGACCTGTGCTGGATTGTGTGATCCTGCTCTGGCAGGGGGGTTGGACTTGAAGATCTCCAAGGTCCCTTCCAGCCCCTGACATCCTGTGATCCTGTGAAGTGCTCTGTGTTTTCAGAGAGCAAGTATCTCTGTCCAGTTTCCCAGTTCTAGCTCAAGGGGACCTGAGGGCAAGCATCCTGATCCCTACCAGCAAGAGGATGCTCTGCAGAACTCACTGCACTGCGGTTTTCTTCCACTGTCAAAGCTTCTTCCTCCAGTTCAGTTTTCTGTCTTGCATATTTTCTGACTGGTTGCAGCCCAGGCTGCAGAGTAGTAATGAGGGAAGGCCTAATGGACCTGAGTCTATTAAGAGATAGGAGACAAAAAGAAATTAACTGAAAGTGAGCTCTGATGAGAATGAATGAAGCATGCTTAACCAACCCTTCTGCATAAAGGACTGGTTCAGTTCCTTGCCACTTAGTATCTTATGATATTTTATTTTTTTTTAAATTAAATTTTGTGGTAGAGTTTGCTTCAGAAGCTTGCAGATTGTTTTAATTACTAATGCTTCAGTGCTGTGGCTTCCTGCCACAATTTTGCTGATTGTGGGATTATGCTTAAATTGTATCAGTGATATGACTTGAATTAAAAATGTTTAAAAGTTCATTTCATTCCACTGATCTGGTTTAAGGGGCAGCCCTACAGATAGTTGGGTGAGCAGCTGAGGGAGAATTAGTAAGGGAGAGGTGAGGGGAGGAAGAGAACCTCCTAAACTGGTTTTACCACTAGTGAAAATGTAGGTCAGAATTCCACAGGCTTGAAGAGGTGGAGCAAAGTAGACTGTTAACAGATTCCCTTCTCTCAGTGATATCTGTAGCATCTCTGCTCACTGGCCCGAAGCTGCCAGCTCACAGCTTTGGGGTGGGAACAAACTGCAGTGCTGCCACCATCATATATGCCAGGCTTCTCACTTTGAGAATCTGTTTCAGTGTATTGAGAATTTACTGAAATGAACCTACTGCTACTGAGTGTCTCTCAGCACCTAGTATTTAATGTTTGGAGAGCTGGAGTGTTAAGATACACCTCACAGATATATTGCATATGTAGCATTTTGTTTGAAATGAACTGATCAGTTCACTTCAGTGACAAGAAAGTCATTATAATCTTGATTTATTAAAAAAAAAAAAAAAAAGTGTAATGCTCACAGTCTACAGGCAGCTTACAGAACGTCTCAGAAGTTTTCAACCACTTTTATCTCTAAATTTCACCATAGACTTAATGCTGCTTTTTAATAAATTGCTGATCATTTTAGTGGGTGAGTGTGAGGAAGGGTTGAGTGAAATGAAAGACAAAAAGCAGCAATTCTAAAGCTGTCTGTACCAATGCACTGAGCAAAAATTATTTAAGAACTTTTCTACCCTTTGTAAAAGCATCTTTGCTGCTAATATATATATTTTTTTTTCTTACAGGTTAAGAGGAATAGATAGTCCTTAAGATATACTTCAGCCATATGAATTTCAGGAATGGAATTTTCTGTTTCTGAGGCACTTGTAGCATCATAGACTGCTTTACCTGCTGACTTGCCAGTTAGCTGGTAATGGAGAATAGTATTGTTCAGGGAACACTCTGTACTGATGCCAGATGTCCCTTTCCATTTGAAGGTTGTGATGTTAATTTTGTATCTGATGGTCAGACTGTTCTCAGTTTCTGAAAAAGCTTGTTAGATTGATATGCTTTGAATTGTCCCTAATTTGTGAATACATAAAGTTTTTAATAAGGTGATTCCTAGGTATAGCATCTCCTATAATGGTGTTTGCACATCATTTGGAGCAGTCGAAGTGGGATGTGTGTCAAACCTATTCCAGTTCTGTTATCTCTGAACTGTTCTGGAATTGGTTCACACTGCTCTAGGATACTTAGAGATAAATTTGGTATTAGGAATTTGATAGAGGCAGCCATAGCAGAAAGATGATCTTTCACTTTAGTGATCTGGTGTATGTCAGAAGAATATAATGTCAAACTGCGTGTTTCTAGACATGCAGTCTTGGAGAATTTAAAGGATGAGTAAACTTCTGACCTCCTTTTTCTGAAACAGCAAGCAAGATTGTTTTTGGGTCTCAGGGTAAGTGTGAGTCAGCAGAGACTGTGAAGTGAGCCATAGTATGCGCACCTGTGCTGATTATATCCATGGCATGTCTCTTGTGGCTGACGGCCTCGGTGAATACAGCCATCCTAGGAGAAGGAAACATGGTAGGGAGGCTTTGAACTGTGTCCAAATTTCTCATTAGGTGAGTCTACCCCATGCTATGGTTTTTGAAGGCATATCTCCAGAATTCCAGGGTATGGAATTCAGGAATAAAAACCTGGAGATAGAACTGTGACTAGCTTTAATATTAATATATCTGTATATATATATATCATAGTTTCAAGATCTGGAGGAGTAAACTTCATTTGTGACAAACTAATGTTAATATTCAAGTAAAGGTTAAGGGCAGGCGCACCCATTGACTTCTAAAGAATGGTCGCTTCCTTAATGTCAACAAACGTTTTGATGTGTGTGGTTTCTTTTTCAATGCTCTTATGATCATTCCATTTTTTTTATTTTTGCTTTTTTTCCTAGAGATGTGAATTATGCCCTCATAAGGATGGTGCTTTAAAGAGAACAGATAATGGGGGTAAGTTTTATTCTTATTTTTTGTGAACTCTTTTACTTTGTATGAGGGAAATAAGTCTGAACAAAAAAAAAATATGGAGGGATCCTAGACAAAAATGAAAACACTGCTTTGGAAAGAACTATTTCACAGTAACTTTTATTTGTTCAGTTTAGGTTGAATTTGGTTTGAAAACATAAAAATTATCCTTAGTTTTATTTTTAGAACAAAAAGTTACAATGGAGAGACTGTATTTTAGTACAAGATTTTAATGGGTAAGAAGGATAAATTTTGTGTATTTAGTTGGAGTTTGTACTTCTATAGAAAGCTGTTGGAAGTGCACCATTCATGGAGGAAAGTGGAATTTTTGTGTTTGTAGCCCAGACTGAATGCACCAGTGCATTTTCAGAGAATAGCACTTTCATCAGTGATGTACTAATAGGTTCTGTAACAAGGAAGTTAAAGCTGAAAAGTTGCAGCAGCGATTACCTATGCTTTGCATCTTCCTAATTTTATCATTGAAGTTACCATCAGTTCTGCTGAGCAGAGTTGCTAGGGAAGGTCTCCACTGAGTATCCTGTCTTGGTTATGTTTATACTAATAGCTAGGTGATACGAGTGAAAAATTTCAATTAATTTTTCAATAATTTCTGGAGTTCCTTCTCTCTTTACTAAATGCTTCTTAATGCCATCTATCTGTAAGTAGCCCGGTTGTTTTGATACTGAGCCCTTTCTCTTGTGAAAGGAGAAATTACGATAAGAATTCTGGATTTCATTTGGACAGTCTGTGTGGATTGTATTCTGGAGATTTTATGCAGCATAGGTAACATTCTAACTAACATAGCTTACTGTTAACACAGCTTTGCTCTTTCTGTTGCAGTTGAGTTGCAGGAACAAAGAGCCTGTTTGTGTTCAGGCTGAATCTACTCTTTCCTTTGTCTGTGCTTTGACTGCAACATACAGTATATGCTCTAGCATTCACCATTCTAGTGTCTGCTTATCTCAAACACAATAGTGAACTTAGTGTCCTTCGTGAGTGCAGGGCAGTCTGTTTGTTAGTGAAGCTGCCATCTGAAGTATCAGCTCAGTACTTCAGCCTTAGAACTATTCTTCCTCTCAGACAGCTTGATAATTGGCAGTGTTGCATTCATTTCTTCAAAACTGGCAGATAGACACTTTTTTTTTTAGGAAACACATAATAAATACCCTCAAACCTCTTGAAATATACAGTAAAATTTGTGAAGTGTGAAGGAGTGGAAGTATTTTCTGCTTTTATACTTAAAGTAGCGCTTGGGAATGCTGTGGTGGTACAGAAATCTACATTCTTAACCTCAAGCTTTTCTTTCAAAGAGTTGTCTAACAAGGGATTGTGTAAGAGGAGTTTCAGACTTAAGGAAATACTGTTGAAGGCCATGTAACGGGCTTGCCAGTTTACAATTATATTTACAGTAAGTTAATACTTGGATTTTTTTCTTTAATGCTGTACACCATTTGTTGCTGAGGGAAATGATAAAAAGATGCAGGCATTCTTGAACAAACTTTGAAACAAACATTTCTGATACAGCCTTATAAGGATTCAGCTTTATCAGTTTGTAATTTTGGAATCTTTCTGTAAGTATAGAAATCATTAAATGATCTTAGCTTTTCAGAACAAGGGAAGAAATTGCTGGGTTTTATGTCAGGGATACAAAGTTAGACTTCTTTCTGCTTTCTGGCAACTTCATTTTGTAGCCAGAAAACCAGTGCAGTTTCTGCTCTTGTAGATCTTGTGTCTTCTGGGTAGTTACTACTTAAGAATGTAAAGAAATGTGTTTTGTTTGGGTGTTGGAAGATACTGTATTTTATGTCAGGAATCTTAATGTTTTTTGGTCTACTGAGCCTTTTCTATAGGTTTCTACAATATTCTTAACCTGCAGGGAAGGTCCTTGCTGTGCATTACTTCCTCCCCCTTTGGGATGTTACTAGTGGTACTGGCATTTAAAACTCCCCCCCTGCCCCTTGCATTCCTTTTCAGCTAAATGAAATCAGTTCTATGACCAAGCTGACCATCCTAATGCTTATGTAGGGGAATGGCCAGGACTATTCTTTTAGCAGCAGTCTGTACATTTGCTGTCATGTCAGTTGCACAATGCAATGGAAAGCAGCCTGATGTTACAGCTCTCATATAATGATGGTATCTTGCCTTTAAGAACTCTGGGGCACTATAGATGACAAAGTAGTCTTGGAATCAAACTTCTGTTGTTCTTAAGTATTACTGACTGACTAGAAAACAGTAATGGTGGTGTATAGTGTGGGGGTTTTGTGTGTGTGTTTCCCCCCCCCCCCCCGCCTCCCCTTCAAATTGGCATGAGGTTCCTTTGTATACATTCTTCCTCCTTCTTCCTCTGTTAACTGGCCTGTTACTGCTTATCTGACTTTCTGGAGATCAGCACTTCTGTAGATTTGTTTTTAGGTTTTATGTTTCTTGTTGGAGACATCTACTGTACCTTAGTTGTGCTTATCAGTATAGTTGCTGAGGGTTAATGTTGGGTTCTCCAGTATCATCTATGGCGAATATGGAATTACAGTTTTCAGGAATACCACTGATCTTATCAGTGCTTATAAATATTTAAAGGGTGGGTGTCAGGAAGGTGGTGCCAGGCTTTTCTCAGTGGTGTCCAGTGACAGGGCTAGGGGCAATGGCCATAAACTGGAAAACAGGATGCTCAACTTCAGTATGAGGAAATAACTTCTTCACTGTGAGGGTAACAGAGCAGTGGAACAGGCTGCCAAGGGAGGTGGTGGAATCTGTGTCTCCGGAGATTTTAAAAAGTCACCTGGACTTGTTCCTGTGTGATCTACACTAGGTGATCCTGCTCTGGCAGGGGGTTGGACTAGATGATCTTTTGAGGTCTCTTTCAACCCCTAACATTCTGTGATTCAGTACTGTCATGGATCTTACACAGAACTTGAAAGTGTCAGCCCGAGGTATCAAGAGGAGAGGAGCATATCATGGAGGCCAAACAACAATTGATGTGATCTTTTTATCAGTATGAACTAGATTCTTGGGAAAGTTCTTGTATGTCTTCTCAGAATATTTTTTCAGCCTGCATGTATTTATGCATGGGGACTTCTTGAACCAGATTTTTTGTATCTAATGAAATAAGAGTCCATCACACTATTAATGTGTCAGTTTCTGTATAAAGGGTTAGTGTCTGGTGTCTGTAATGTTGTGTGGAACACTTTGTAGTTGATTTGTACAAGGTGTCAAAGTGTATGCTGTTTTGTTTTGAACCTGTTACCTCATGGTTTTGTTCGGTGGCACTTGTTAAGTGATGGAAAGTGACAAAGAGCAGTTACTTTGTGTTCACCTATTCCATACCTCTTCTGGCTTTATAGATCTGTGTCATAGTCTTTTTTTCTCCTTTTCAGGATGAAGGGGCTAAGACTGATTGGCCATTCCTTGTACAGAGAACTGACTTATCACCTTTCCCCTTCTCTAGATGAATGTGAAATTTTAGACCAGCAAATCTACTGTAGATGATGTAATGGGATCCCTAGACTGCAAAATCATTACAGTATGGTTTAGTGATCCCTAACAGAGACAACAAATGTATTTATGGGTCACCAAGTTTTGGTACAAATTTTTCTCATTAGTTACAGAATATTTTCAGTAGCCTTAACATTCATACCACATCAAAGCTAGGACAGATCCTGAAATTGGAATGAAGGTATTGTTTTTAGCAAGGCTTTTGCCTGAAGAATATTCTTGAAATTTAGTTGCAGTGTTTTCTGCATTTGTTCTGAAAACAAAAGACATGCTTTACATTTTTGAGACCTTAACTATTTTTATAGCCATAGTTAACTTTTGTCTGTTTGGGTTATTGGAGGGGGAGTGGAATAGTGGTAGTTCAGTTATCCTAGATAGTGACTGTATTAGCCATGTGTTTTCTAGACAGTGTTATGTAAACATCCACTTAGTGTTGGAAACTGATGCAGATGGTTCTGCACTAAATTGCTAGTGTGCCTGGACCTGGAAGGACTGAAGAGTTGAGGTGAAGTGTCAAGTGGAAATGACATTTTTTGTTGCTCATAACCTTACCCCCCCCCCCCCCCCAACCACGGGAGAGTACGCAGATGCCTGCCTGTTTTTGGCTTTGTAATGGTCACTCTAATTAGAACCTCTAGTGAGCTCAAAGAGATAATACTGTCTGGATTTGAGTGGAATACATGATGGTCTGCTCCAGTGTCCCTCCTGTGCTTTCCATTGTCACAGACCTGAAACAGCCCTGAACAGCAGCAGCTACGGTCTAGTTGCACACGTTTGTTAGGTCTCTTCCCACAGTGTGAAAACGGCCGTTCTTCTCCTGCGCTTGCCCAGATTGTGGAAACAGTACCGTTGGGTTTAGCAGAGTGTAGCCTGGACTAATACCCATGGTGTGGCTTATCTGTCAGCGGGTTATCCGTGCTAAGGATTATTAAGAATTGACTGTTCTTAGCTGCACATTTGATTTGATTAATTTGTTGAGTGGTGGGACATTGCATAGTTAGGATCAGGGTGAAATTTTAGGAATATGCTTTGAATTTATTTTAATATTTTGACTGCCTAGTATCTGTGACTGTCTTGCAACTATGGTTAAGTTTTGTGAACAAAATATAGTCTACCCTATATGTGGAATTTGTGGAATTTGCTTTTACATAAACTTTAGGACGTTTTAAGTGTTCAGAGACTGCAGTTCTGGAAATTGTTAGGTTACTTACAGGTTTTATTTATTAATTTATTTTTTATTAATACTAAAAGTGGACAAATAAGATTGAGTTGAAAAATGAACTATTCTCTTTCAATATATTTATTGACAGAATTCTTTGCTGTATTCATGTTCATTTAAGGGCACCATGGTGGCTTTGAACATGACAATGTCATTTTTTCTTTTTTTTTAATGAGAAAAACTGATATGTATATGAGTTGCTTATTGATTTGCTGTCTTATGTGTAAGAAGGCCATTGAAAGAGAGATTTTCTTTAGCTTTGTATGGTGTACCTGGATTAGTAAGTGGAGAAAATAAAAACTTTTTGTTTTATTTAAAAAACAGAGAAGCAACAAGTGAGTATTTGTTTAAAGATACTTGAGAACTGTTGGCTTTTTGACAGTTTTGGGCCTTTTCAATTCAGTAATGTTTCCTTAACTGATGCAGTAATTTCCTTCGGGTTTTCAACATTTAGTGAGGAGGAAATAAAATCATGACCACTTGAACTGATTATTGTTTTTTGAATCCCAATTCTTTTATCTGCTCATGATACTGAGTATGCAGTCTGCTTTTTAAACAAATTGTTCAGCTGTCTCTAATATTGTGCATCTCCCATTTAAATGGCTTTCTTACAGTAATCTTTGTCCACAATTTTCTGTAAGCCTAAAAGGCTTGATTTTGTTGTACAAGTTGGTACTTTGAAATCTGATTCCACTGGATGATGATCAGGAATGCTGTGTAACAGCATTCTTTGTGTGACTGTTCACCAAGACTTCTTTCATGCAGCTGCTTGGGAAAAGGCCAGCTAACAATGCAGTGGTTTTATGACATAGTCCAAGCCCTCTTCCCATCCCTGGGTTAGCGTTGGGATCTCCCAAGTCTGTAAAAACATTATATGTGAGGTTTTCCTATTTCTGTTGTTATTAATAGAGACAGCAGCTCTCAACATCAGGTTTACTTTTCTGAGTTTTCTTGATATTAATGACTAAGAACTCAGATGGTATAATGTCATACATGCTCATTTAGATGTATGCATTTTGCAAGAAGTGCTTACCTAGGAATGTTCTGGTCCTTTTGTGCAGATTTGGAGGAGTTTGCTTACTTTATTTATTTATTTTTGAACTGGGAAAGACAGTAAAAGCTGATAAACAAGATATTTTTCTAATATAAATATACATATTGCAATGCAATCTGCATTGTATATTTGTTATTTATATTGCTAGTATTCATAATATATAACTAGGAAAAAATTAGTGCTTTAGATAAGTATTGATGACATTTCTTCCTTTTGTTGTATAAGGATTTCTTGGAGGAGGGCAGAGACTTGTTAATAGCATAGAACGATAGATAAAATTATTAAAGGTATTAGCTTACTCAGTGGCCCATTGGAATGTAATCTTTAGCTGTTTGAAAAACAAACTATTTGTTGTGCTGCTGAATGGTAATCCAAAGTGGATTTTTCTTACATCTTCAGTTGAGGAACAATTTTTGATAAATGGAGAGTTTGGTGGAATTTTCTAGTAGGTAGGGTGAAGCCTTTTCTTCATAGACAAACAGTATTTATTTTATTTTTTTTAACAGAAATTGTCACTTCATTCTATGTACCAACAGTAAGGTTGGCTACCAACCACAGTGGTGAGGCATGTAATGGTTAGTGTGAGCACTTCTTTTTACCCAGCTTTGAAAAGAGTGGATCAAACAGTATAGTGAATAATACTATATTAACCATAGCAGACTATAAAATTTGTATTTAATAAGGTAAGGAAAAGACGGCAACTTAAGATGAGAGATTTCTTTTCTGCAAATTTTATTGTCTTTACAGGAAAGAAAGATCAGTGTCAAAACAAAAGTGTATGAGATGTCTTAATGAAGAGGTGCTTAACCAGAGTTCTAAAATACTTAGTCATATCCTCTGGCAAATAGTAACAGTAACGGTCTTAAGTACATCTTTGCAGGATTCTCCTTTCAGAGTGGGATACAGCTGAGTCTTCGGGTCAGTCAGTAGATCTGATAATTGTGGTAACTGAGGGTGCAATTTTATGTAGTCTAGGACAGCTGTTGACCTCTGTTGAAAAGAGTGGACTGTGGTTTTCCCACCACTGAGTGTTTCTGCACTGGTGGCTTTATGTATGGTGATCATGCGACCTCAGTGTGGATTGCATCCATTTACGTACTGATCTTACTGGAAGAGAAACTTGTTTTCCTGCAAGTTTAGTCATCAAGTGAATAAAATTTTATCTGACTTGCTACATGGCAAGCTTACACTACAGGGAGAAGGCAAGGACAAACAGCTGACAGCGAAGACCAGACCTTTACCTTTTAGTGACAGCCCACAGTTGAAATGGCTTGAGGTATAGTCTTAAATTACAACCTGGAGCATCCTAATAAGAAACTAACATTTCAACAAAGAAAAGTTTTTCCATGATAGAATAATACATCCACTTGATTTGGAAGTGAGCTGTAGTTACAAAGAAAGTAAAATTTCTTTAATGAGATATAATGGATTCTTCAGAAACTTATGCAGAAAGCACAGAACAATTTTACTCTGCAACTGCTGTACTGTTAGGAGATGGTGATGACATCCCAGAGCTCTCTTGTGGGACCAGGCTGGCACTGTAGCTGGATCTTGGTGTGACTTCATGGTTCCGGCCTCTACAATCTGTTGCTGCTTTACAGCACAGATTCAACACTGATTGTGGGATGTAGTGACTGCTCTCTCTGTTAGATCACAAGATATAGGTGGGCATCTCTTGGTTTGGATGGTAGGATGGATCATAAGTCTGCTGCTGTTATTTTATTATGAAGTGAAAGATCATAAAAGGAAGGCTTCAGAATTTGCACTGGAAGATGATTTGAAAGTATTATTTATTTATGGTAAAGGTGCATGTGAATCAAGTTTTGAACACTTAAACAGTAGTTGTAAAGGCAAGAATTTAGTTAGATGGATAATATACTATTCATTCATTGGCTTTCTTTGTTAATTTTAGATAACTAGAGGCAAACTCTATCAAAGTAGTAGAGTTCTTTGTTGGCAGCAGTCTTTTGTTTGCTGATGCTGAAATTGTTAGGAGTAACCTGTTCTCTGTTGTGCTGGGATATCAGATCAACTATTTATTTTCAGTTAAGAGTTCTGGAGCCTGAGATTTGTTACTCTGAATGAATAATGTATATTCAAATTACACTTGCTATGTACTGCTAAGTTTTCACAGAGTTAAAAATTAGTTAGGCATCTTAAATAAAAATCTCTGTGTAAGACTGGTAAAATTTGTGCAGATTCTGTGCTGGTAATTAAACATTTTGTGTGCCACAATGAAATGTAAAAATCAGCAAAACCCCATAGTGTGTCTTTCTGAGGGATAAATAAAATTAAAAAAGAACTCAACTGAAAAGCTGTAAGTTTTATAAGCTGTATTTAAACTTTGAAGGCTTTTCAGCGTGAATTTCCAGTTTTTGATACTGGAAATCATTATTACTGTTATCAAAGTAGGTACTGGATTTTTTTTTTTTTTTTGTGGTTTTGATGTTGTTTTAATGTTGGTTGAAGTTGTTTCCCAAGATATTTTAAAAGGAAAGTGTCTTACCTATACTTGTGTGATAGTATCTTTAGAAAGTACAGTGGAGATTTTTTTTTTTTTCTTTTTTTGGAAAGGCAAGCAGCATTTCTCAAAGCTCTTTGACTTGAAAACATAGTTGAAGGAATTATTTTTTTATTTTAATTTGTCTGTCACCAATAAGTTGTTTGTAATCAGTAAGGACTGGTTGGTGGCATTGATGGTTCTAGAATATTGGCTTGTGTAAAGCAAAAGAGGCAGTGAATCTGCCAGCCCATGATACCTTGATGTAATTTTTTTCCTCTACAGCTTGAGAGAAAGCAGTTCCGATAAGCATGCACAGAAATTAGCAAATTCAGTGGCTGATTTGAATCCTTATAATAATACATTTATTGATTTCTTGTTTCCAAACTAATGCCTAATTTTATTTTAAAATAAGCAAGCTAGGTGTTATAATCAAAGTACTATTAATGAGAAAGCAAATATATGTCAAATGGCTACCTTCTCAAAGACTGGAAAATGGAACGTCAAATAAGAAGTGAGGGGGGAGAATTCTGAAGATAGGGAAAATTTCAAGAACATTTGGAAATGCAGATACGGGCATCTTACAAAAAAATGTCTGTGGCCTGCCCCCATTCCCAGTTAAAGTTATCTTGAAAGGGATGTAAAATTGTAATAAATTGAGTATAAGCAATTCAGTGGGAATAGTACGAGTTTGTTAGCAATTACTGTAGATTTTAAAATAAAAGTAAAAGGAGTAATAAATCTGTGACCAGTTGTTTGAATGCAAACCATGCACAACCAAAGTAAATGGAAGCTTCTTGAGTTAAATAGTAAAGGATAATGGTTTTGGTAAACTCATTTGGAACAAAAGTGATCTGAAAAGTGGCCTGATTACCTGACTAAGTTTGGAGGACAATTAATACAAGTCAGAGTATCTTCTTGTTATTTCTGTGCAGTGTCTTGGGTGAAGAGGAATGATAAAATAATTTTAGCTCCAGCAGAAAGTAGTGAGAATGTTTTAAATGTTATTGAATGTGTCAGTCGGGGCTACTTGTTGTAAACCAGTATTTTTCATAGTAAAACATTGAGAAAGCTCAGGAGGACTGGATTTAATGATGACTTTTGAGGGGAGAGACTTTAGTTGCTGATGAAGCTGATAGTTACTCAAGAATAATGTAACAAGTGGTTTGAATAGGAAGTTTACAGCACAGTCTTTATGGCTTAGATGGAGTTAATTGAAAAAATATGTATTTCATTGTAGTCTTAAATATCATAAATCCTTACAAATGTTTTCTCTTTTTTATTGGCTCTATGTACAGTTTTGATGGGTGTCTGTTTTAGGATGTTTCGTTGTCCCTGAAGGTGAGGTAGGCAATCATCATCTAGTAGCAAACAGTACACACAAGCACTCAACTCTGCACATGGCAGTAGGTACTTTATTCTGTTGGGATTCTGAGCTCTGTGCTCTGCCTGAGAGTAGTTGTCTGAAATAGAAGGAAGTTTGCAGCTCATTGGGCAGGGTGCTGAGCCTCTGTCAGTGCACAGGGTAAGTTCACTAGTCAGAGTGACCAGCTCCTGCGTGGTAGATCTGCACTGGGGAGGGTGATATCGCAGGCAGGAGCCAGTGAAAGCCAACTATGGCAGAGAGTGACAGCTGTAAGAGTTGTCCCATTTAATTTAATTACAAAGGGGGATTGAGGTGGGGCATTCCCAGGACAGGGAAGCCAAGAGCGAGTGGGCAGAGAGAGTGGCAGTCCCAGAACTAGTTGAGTACTCTCATGAGGAGCGTTGGTTCCCTCCCAGGCAGAGAATTATAAAATATGGTCATAACATGGCAAAGAGTCACAATGAGGATGAAGAATGTGGGAACCCAGACAGAACTCCCACGCGATCGCGCAGCCGTGCAGGTCTCTGACTGTGGCGAGTGCCTGAGCCTGGCATTTGAAATAGGAGTAGTCAGGGACAATGCTTGTGTAAGGTGTGAGCAAATAAATGACCTGCTCAGGGAGGTGGTTGAACTAAGAGAGGAGGTAGAGAGATTGAGGACAATTAGACAATGTGAGGGTGAGATAGATTGGTGTGGGTCACACCCTGAGGCCAAGGCAGCAGGAGGAGGGCCTACAAGTGGTGGAGGACTCCTGCTCCTCCTGTCAGCAGACAGAAGGAGAGGACACAAGTGGCAGGGGGGGGCAGGTCAGAAAGGCAGGAGAATCCTAACCACCCCCCTTCTCCCCCATTGACCTCACTTAATGGGTATGGACCCCTTGAATTTGAGGCACCCTCCAATGAGGAAATTGTGGCACAATTGGCTCGTGAGGAGGCGCAGTGTCAATGGGAACAGGTCTCTGCCCGGCACAAAAAACGGAGCAGGAATGTTCTCTTGAGATGAGCTCTGCCTGCCATGCCCTTGCAGAACAGATGGGGAGCTCCACAAGAAGGAGAGGGTCCCCTCCTCTCTTGCCACTGGGTAAAGGGAGAGGACCCAGGAATAAAGGGGGAATGGAGACAGGTCCCTGCTTGGCAAGGCAGGCGAGTCCCCTCCCAGTCTTCCCCCCGCCTTCCCAGTTGCCCTTGCACAGTAGGTGTGGGGCTCTGGAAGCTGAGGGACAAACAAATGAAGATGTTTCTCAAAAAGAGGTGGAGGATCCCCTCCCCTTCTGTCACCAAGCAAAAAGAGGGGACCTAAGAGACAAGGGGGAATGGAGAGAGGTCCCTCCTCACAGAGGCAAATGTCAACCTTCTCTGCCCCCCTCACCTTTCCAGCTGCCTTTGCACAATAGGTATGGGGCTTTGGGACCAGGCGAACAAAGATGGAGAAACGGATCCATCCGGTGAGTCACCCACAGCTTGTTACTCATCCCCACCTCTCATGACCTCTTCAGTTAAGAAGAAAAGGAGGGTAATTGTAGTAGGTGGCCCTCTCCTGAGGGGAACAGGAGGGCCCATTTGTCGACCAGACCCATCCCACAGGGAAGTCTGCTGCCTCCCCGGGGACTTGGGTTAGAGATCTTAAAAGGAAGCTCTCTGCTCTCGTGAAGCCCTCTGATTATTACCCCTTGTTAGTGATTCAGGCTGGTAATGATGAGGTTGCAGAGAGAAGGCCAAAGGCAATTAAGAAGGACTTCAAGGAATTGGGGTGACTAGTTGAAGGCTTGGGTGTGCAGGTGGTGTTTTCATCAATCCCTCAAATGGAAGGGAGGAACACTGAAAGAGGGTTGAAAACACAGCTGATTAACACATGGCTCAGGGACTGGTGCCACTGTTGGAAGTTTGGGTTCTTTGATCATGGGGAAGCTTATATGGTGCCTGGCCTGATGGTGATAGATGGTGTACATCTGTCTCAAAGGGGGAAAAGGATCCTTGCCCAGGAGTTGGCAGGGCTCATTGAGAGGGCTTTAAACTAGGCTTGAAGGGGGAAGGGGATAAAACCAGGCTCACTAGAGAAGAGCCCAAGGATGGCTGTCAATCTGCCATCCCACCTGAGGTGGATAAGGGTGGTATATGCATTAAAAACAGAGAGCTGACTAATAGGTTAGTAACCACAAAAGTGGCTGGGAAACTAGAATTGAAAGGGGAAGGGAATAAAACCTGCCCCACCAGTAATGAGCCTAGGGGTAAAGGACAGAGGATGGGGGTGAAATCGGTTGCTCAGATCAAGTGCATCCTGTGCTAATGCACGTAGCATGGGCAACAAGCAGGATGAGCTGGAGGCCATTGTGTAGCAGGACAGCTATGACGTAGTTGCCATCACGGAAACGTGGTGGGACAACTGTCAGGACTGGAACACTGTGGTGAGTGGATATAAGCTCTGCAGAAAGGATAGAAAAGGAAAGAGAGGCAGGGGTGTGGCCCTGTATGTTAGGGAGTTTTTTGAGTGTATTGATAAAATTGTTTATGAGTGAGGATGAAAAGGAAGGCAAATATGGGAGATACTGTGGTGGGAGTCTGCTATAGACCACCCAACCAAGATGGGCAGGCAGATGAAATATTCTATAAACAGCTGGCTGAAGTCTTGCAATCACCAGCCCTTGTTCTGGTTGAGGACTTCAACCTACCAAACATCTGCTGGAAATAGCACGCAGCAGAGAACAGACAGGCTAGGAGGTGTCTCGAGTGTATGGAAGATAACTTCCTGACATAACTGGTAGATGAACCTACCAGGGAAGGTGCCTCACTCAACCTCCTGTTCACAAATACAGAAGGACTAGTGGAGATGTGGTGGTTGGAGGCCATCTTGGGCTTAGTGATCATGAATTGGTTAAGTTCTCAATTCTTAATGATGTAAAGAGGGTGGTGAGTAGAACCTCCACCTTGGATTTCTGGAGGGCAGACTTTGGACTGTTCAGAACACTAGTTGAGAGAGTCCCTT
>JANHGN010016844.1:36553-47601 GCA_024605025.1 Megaceryle maxima
AATTCTTTACAGAAAGAGTGGTGAGGCACTGGAACAGCCTGCCCAGGGAGGTGGTTGAGTCACCATCCCTGGAGGTAAGAGATGGGTAGACCTGGTGCCTTAGGACATGGTCTAGGAGCAGGCATGTAGGGGGTTATTTTGTGTTTTTGAAGTCATGTTTGATCAGGGTATTTAGGTGTTATTTGTTATGGGTATGGTTGGACTCAGTGATGTAGGAAGTCCTTTCCCACCATGAATATTCTGCGATTCTGTGAAGTGACAGCAGAGTATGGGGGAGGCATTTTCTTGCTGTGTTAATATAGTCAAGAGCCCTCTCAGTTGCAGAAAACATTAAAGTCTGCTTGTATGCCAGTAGTTCCTTCTTCCATCAATGAGACAGGAGGGGCTATCACCCTTTGTTTGGCTGTAGGTGTTCTTACTTCCATGCTTACTCTTTGTAGTGACAGTAGCTAGACTTTTGACGTTCAGGAAAAAGATTATGGTTGTTTCCTTCCTTTTCTGTCTTCATCTACTACTATCTGCTCCTTACATGGTGAAACTATTATTTTCTTGATCTTCCCTAAATTGAAAAGTTTTATGGAAGAGTCTACAGACCTTCTTGAGTTCTCCAAAGATGGAGATTCCACAATTGGTCCTTAACCATGCTTGTTACGGAAAAATGACTTCCTTGTTCTTTCTTCAAGGAGAGCTGCTGAACTTCTGCCTCTTTTTGGCTCTTCCAGGTGAGCTGGGTGTTGCTCTCTGACAATTTTGTATTTCTTCAGCAGTGAAACTCTGGACAAAAGAACATTTAAACAGTTGTGTACGGTGTCTGTGAGTACTAAGGAGAGCTGGTGCTGGAGCTAGGACTTCTTTTATGATGTAGGCATTTGAAGCTGGTATCATAAGGGTGCAGCAACTTCCCCTAGGGTTAAGTTTTTATTGGACGGCTTGTCAATTTTCAGCAAGGTCAGATTATCTGGGATCTAATGATGCCAGGTGGATATCAATGGAAAAGGTTCCACGACATTAATTCCATGGGTGCTTATTGACTCCTTGTTCAAAAAGTACATGAGTGCTGTGGTACTTAATTAATTTCATTATAGAGATAGTGGTTTTGTTTTCATGAAAGTTGAAAGTGTGTTATTGCCCACGGCTGTCCTGAAAGAAGACTGTATTTTGGAAATCAGAATATATTAAACTTGTAGGTTTCTGGCTATATTGTGTGGGGTAGTTTTGTGGTGTGGTTTGCTGTGTGTTTATTTATTCATTTATTTTCCCTTTTAAATAGTGATGGAGTAGTAATCAGTTGAAATTACTTGTGATACCGGTTTCTTGTAGTGAAAATTTTTTTCTTGCCTAAATTTCACTTGGCTTAGTGATTGTTGGTGTCTGTTTGTGTGGGGTGGTGTTTTTTTTTTTTTTTTTTTTTTTGGGGGGGGGGTTGGGGGGAATTTTTATTTTTTTTTGATGTGTGGGGTATATTAAACAGTTTGTTTTTTTTTTTTTTCTTATTTTTGTTTTTTTGTGTTTTTTTTTTTTTTTGTTGTTTGGGTGTTGTTTTTTTTTTTTTTTTTTTTTTTTTGTTGGGGGGGGGGTGATGGGTGGATTTTTTAATTTGGTTTAATGTTGGGTGTATATTAAACATTTGCATAATATTTTTTTCATAAGTGTAACTGGAGTACAAGCTTAATATCTGAAAGTAAAAGCTATTGCTATCTGTTTATGCATAAGTAACTGAAGAATGCTGTTCTCAAAATTTCATTGTCACTTTTCTACTGATTTAGTGGATTTACTAGATAAGTGGCATTTCTAGTTGAGTTATTTTTTTGAGAGGAGATTTAAAGGTAAATATTCACCATTAACACCATTTTAACATTTGTCTTTAGAAGATGACTCTGGCTTAGGGCAGTTTGCAAGTCTTAGAAAAGTCCTTATAAACACTTCTTCCCTGAAGAAGAAGATATTTGAAGTAGAGGAGAGAACAAAAGACTGTTTTTTACAGTGTTTCTTTTCAGTCTCTCTGTTAATAATGATTTTAAAATTGTCCGTTGGAACTGTTTTTAGAAGCAGCTCTAGTTGTTAGTTTACACTTTCTTTTCCCTATTTTTTTTTTTTACTCTCATGCTTTTTCTGTGTGGAAGAACTCTACAAACGTTTTGTGATTAAAATGATTAAGTAGCACAGATACTGTGTTTAGTTGCAGATGAAATACTACAATGATACGAGTTATGTTGACTGCGAATGTTGATTTTAACAGTTGTGTGTGCTTCTCATTTTCTATACAAATTATAACTACCCGTTTAGTAAGTGAGGAGGGGACAGACCTCTTGGTTGGAAGAAACTAAAAAAGAATTGTGCTTTAAGAAAAGCATGAAAAGTACATATGCAATCCCAGAGTCTCTGGTACATACCATTCCAGAATCACGATACTACTCTGAGTACAACTTTACCTTTAGGTCACTTTAAGAGTTCAAGTACACTTGGGTGTAGAAATTAAGAACCTTTAGACTCAGTAGAGCTGCTAAAAAGAGAAAACCAAAGATGAAAACAGAACTCAAAAGGTTTGCAGTGAGGCAGTGTGGTGGGTTTGGTGTGGGTGGTTTTGTTGTCATTTTTATTATAGGATGCATTTGCACAACGAGAATTTACTTTGTTTACCTAATCTAATAATCTGCTAGATTATCTAATTGTGTAAATCTGACATTTTATATCCTTGATATTTACATATAAGTAAGCCTGGGTAGGAGGAAAGCACAATTGTTTTTGAGTTGTACTGAAGATCTTGTGACAAAACACTTCAGTATTCCTCTTGGGGAAGAACAGAATTCATGCTGAATGATTAGCCAAACCAAATTCACTTTCAAATGTGGTAGCTCTGTCCTAGGTGATGCTACTCTTGTAATCCTATTAATAGTGTCAGTATATTCGTATTTTGGGTTAGCTATATATTGCAGCTTCTGTTAAATTTACAGTTATGGCAAACTGTCCTCCACTGACACACGCTGACAACTCTCAGGACCTCAAGTATTTAAAAAAGATGGAAAATTCGTAGGTTTCTTTCTGAACTGGTGTTTCCCCCACCTTCATCCAATGAAATGTCATACAGTTAGGAATGCTTACTTGTTGAAATGTTGTTAAAGCACAGTATGGTAAGTAACTAAACATTTATTGACTGCTCCAAGTTTGAGGTAGAACAGAATTGGATATAGGAGTTGACATTCCTATGAAAAAAATGAGTTGGCCACACCTCTAAAGAAGGAAAGGGAGATTTGATAGAGGGAATGTGAGAGTGCGTGTGTTTGGATTTCTTTCTATAGAAAGCAAACAGGAGTCTAGTCAAATCTAAAATGATTTTGTTTAAAAAGTATAGACAGAAGTCTTTTATGGTAGTAATGCTTGCATGAATACTGGTCTGTTCAGATATTTCCTTCTTGTAGGGATTTGCATAGCTTTTACTCCATGACTCTGTGAATTCAAGAAATTTAAAGTAGTAATCTGTTTTTCTGTTTGTGTGTCACTGTTTGTATAAATCGTTAGTATTTGGTTTTCACGAAATATTATTTGTGTAAATTCTTCACTGAATAAACTTAAAATGTATCACAGCTCATCAGAACTTTGGATAATACAAAATGAAATACAAACATGACTTAAGTAACTTTATGTCTGTAATATTCTAAACAGTTAAAATATTCCATGGAAAAAAGCGTTGTAAAAGATTCTTTGTACTATAATTGAAATGTTCTTTGAGCTTCTAGAAAACATTACGATTAAATACAATTATAACTTTTTGTAGGTTGGGCTCATGTGGTTTGTGCTCTGTACATTCCCGAGGTGCAGTTTGCAAATGTTTCTACAATGGAACCTATCGTGTTGCAGTCTGTTCCTCATGATCGTTACAATAAGGTATAATTATATGTCTTTTTACCTATAATGTACTTATTTTAAAACTTGTGAGCTTTAGTAATCTAAAACTACATTTAGAATGCACTTTATTGCCTACATTTATGAATTTTATATAACGCTGTATGTTCTCTGCTATGACTTTATGATAAAATTCAAGAATTAAGAAAGCTATATGATGAAATGAAGCTGTAAGATTATCTGTCATGTCTCATCTATCTTTTGCCGAGTAGGGACTGTTTTGTTAATTAAAAATATTGTGATCTTTGAATAACAGTTTATTTGGAAAGGAATGTGAAATATTTTCCATTGGTTAAATATTATTACAGCTTATTTGAAATGTTATTCTTAATTATGACTAAGTCCTACTGGTTTAAGTATTGATATGAACATAAACATGTTCATAAACATTTCTTTTAGGAAGAAAAGCTATGCTAATATATTAAAGCAAAAGCTTGCAGACTTTTGCCTTTGTAAACAGTATTCACTTGAGTGGAATTACTTGCTTATAAAACTGCCTCTAAATAAGTGTCAGTGAGATGGAATGTTTTATAAAGTGTGGTGAGACTTTATTTAAAATAAATAAATAAATAAATAAAAAGCGAGGAATGTAACAGTAACTTGTTAACTATCAATATAGACCATTAACATTTTTCTACTTGTTTCACTTGTGCTACCCCTTCCTAACTAGGCTTAACTGCATCCTCCTTTGTATATTCCCTTCTGTAGGCAGGAAACCATTTGAATTTTGGATTAGTTTTATTACATATTTTTCTTGCATTGTTCTTCTCACCTCTAGTTTCTTTCTTTTACTATATCTTATGGTGGTTTGTGGATGCTGGGGTAAAAGAGAAATAGACTGTGTTATAAAAGAAGGAAGGAAGGACATGCATCACCTCTTGTGTTCTTCCTACAGGGATATCAGTCCTGTTCGTGTTGTCTCTGTGACATCTCATTTTTAAATTTTTAATTCCTTACCCCCCCTGCCCCGTTTACGTCTTTGACTTATGCTCCCCTCTCATTTTCCTATCCTTTTTTCATACTTCGTTTCAGATTTGGCTGTCAGTATATTTTGCCCATCTTATTTACCAGTGTATCTGAAAAGCCAGGAGTAAAAATGATGAAGGGACTGGAACATCTCACTTAGGAGGAAAGGCTGAGAGCCCTGGGGCTGTTTAGCCTGGAGAAGAGAAGACTGAGAGGATCATTAATGCTTACAATTATCTGAAGGGTGGCTGTCAAGTAGAAGGGGCCAGTCACTTTTCAGTTGTGCCCTATGATGGGACAAGAGGTAATAGTAATGGTAGCAAGGGGAAACACAGGAAGTTCCATTTCAATGTGAGGAAAAAATTCCTTACTTTGAGAGCGATAGAGCCCTGGAACAGGCTGCCCAGAGAGGTTGTGGAGTCTCCTTCCCTAGAGACTTTCAAGACCCACCTGGATCTGTTCTTTGTGGCCTTCCAACCCCTACCATTCTATGAATCTAGGTTCTTAGGCTTTCTTATTATGTACTATGTGAGCATCTGTACTGGCTCCTCACTATTAGCTTCCTTGTGCATTGACAACAATGAGATTAAGTGCAGAACTAATAACACCGTTGTGCTTGGGCACAAACCAGTACAGTTTTACTGTATCAGATGAGTTCATCTTTCTTCTCAACTCTGAACCAACCAAATCTATTTTCTTCTTTTTTCCTCAAGTAGTAGTTGTAGTGCTTTTTTATGGGTAGTGATTCTCCTCTAATGTACTTCAAAAATTTCATGGATACTTTTGTTTTTCTTTTGTCTTGTACCATTGATGGTAATTGATATTGTCTGAGTAAATCCTTGTAACTTCAAAAAATGTACCCTACACCTTTTAATATTACTTGATCACAAGTCTATTGTTGGTCACTGTCTTTAGTTTTTCATTTATTTTTTACAGCTAAAATTGCTTCTTTCTTGAATGTTTTTTCTTCCAAATCTATGATGTGTAGTTGCTTTTTAACTGCTAAAATTCAAATTTTTTTTTTTTTTTTTTTTCTGGCTAGATCATTACTAGTGCCATATGGATCATGTAGATCATGTTCCTGATGTTGTCTTGCTCTTAGTTTTCTGCAGTTTTGGTGGATGTTCACACACCTAGTCTGGAAAAAAAATTATTATTATCTCTTTTTGCAGAATTCTGCTTCTGCTGTCTTTATTTGGCCTATTTGGTTCAGGGAGATTGCAGTTGTGGATTGCAGGGACATCAAAGAAATGCCTACAGTGCAGTTGCTGCAGCAAACCTGAAACTAATCTAACTTCACTGCCAGTGGTGGTCTGGCTGTAACAGCACAGCATTTAAGAGGCAGTTGCTGACAGGGGACTCTCCCAACTTTTTTGATTAATCTGTAGCCAGTGCTGAGTTTAGTATTGCTGTGGCTGAAGTGCCTCCAGTTCCTGCATAGGCTAGTTTTGAGCAATACCCAATACAGCCCCTTGATTCCCTTTTCAGGTCGGCTGCAATAATTTCACACCACCCCCTCACCCCCACCACTCCTCCCAGTATAAATGGTATTTAAGTGATACATTTTTTTTTAGGTCAGAAACTTTGTAAAAACATGTACCTCTTGCTTTATCAGTTTGGGAGGAAGTGGGAAAGAAAAGCTGGTGGGGTGTGTGTTGTTTGGTGTGGGTGGTGTGTTGTGGTTTGTTTTTTTTTGTTTAGACCTCGCCGCGGCGGGCAGTTCTTACAGCATTTGTTGCATATTGTGAACAAATGTAAGCATGTAATTGGGAAAAATATGATTTGAGTTGTTTCTCTTTTTACAGAGGCTTAGGGGTAATTTAATTCTGTCTGTCAACTGAGGTTGGAATAGGATGATTTTCAGAAAGATCTAATTTCCTGTGAAGTTCTAAATAATTCTGCTTGAGTGGCTGGATACATATAGAATGCTAGCATATGGGATTGGGGGGAAATATACCAACGAAAATTACTGTAAGGGAGAATTTTTACTGTAGTCTTTAAAATAAAGACAAACGTAATTGGACTTTTGCCAGGAGATGGTACTTAATTTACACATTTTTTTCTGTATACTCATTTCTTTATTAAACACTGCAAAACATGCAGCTACAGAGTACAGTACTCTTAAATGCAAGAAGAAACACAGCAGATACCAAAGCATGAGGCTTGTCGAGGTAAAGACATTTGGCTGCTATTTCCTTGAAGTTTACCTCCTGGGATAAATCCCGTCACATTACAGAATGAATCCACTGAATGTCTTGATTAGTGGGTTAACTAACAGGAAAGCTCCTCTTACACAGCCACTTCCAAAAAGAAACGGACTATTACTTACTCTCCTATTTAGTAGTCGTTTGTTATTCCTTGGGTGGTTATGCATGGATAATATCTATTTACTTCATCTGAGCTTTCAGGTTCATTTGAAAGTATGTGGTAATTGAATATAATTACTGCTTTTAGGAATCTCTTTTAAGAATTGATTGAAAAATAAGTGCATTTGGAGTTTCTTGGTCTGCCTAGTAGTAAAAGCAGCTGTTAGACATTATTTCAGTACTTGCTACAACAATGAGAAATTTCTGTACAACTCCTAGGTTTGATTCTGTAAGCAGGGAATGCTAGTGGGTGGCTGTTATAAGTAAACAATTTCTAAAATTACTTTTGTAAGGTTTTTCTTGCCTCAACTTCCCTTGTAAACCTTATTTGCAGAAGAAAGATACATATTGGATCTTTGAAGGAAAAATACTGAGAAACAGAAATGCAGCTTTGAAAAATGTGTATTTTGCCATTAAAGAAGCTAAGATATGCACTGTGTATTCGGAGTAAAATTTCCATGCTGAATCAAAAGCTTTGTGTTATGTTGTGTCTATTTTCCAATGCATTTGGGAGAAATCTAAGTACTCTCTTCCCTCAGGAGCTCTGAAGAGCAGTGCTGTTGTAGGTGGTGGGAGACAGAGTTTTGCACTTCCACATTCTAGAGGTTTTAGAGGAGGTGTAGCAACTGCTTCATGAAAGAAAGATTAAGGTTCTCAGGCTTCTGGAATTACTTGTCTAAGAGAAGGCAGAAGTATGAGAAGCTAAGCTCAGCTTTAGAAATATCTTACTGTCCATGTTGGAATAGGAAGATGAACTTTCTTTGGCACTGTTTCATATGGAAGATTTAAGAAACAGGTTTTATACTTCTCCTTAGTATAGTAGGACGGATGGAATTTCTTTCAGTTTATTAAAATGGGTAGGTAGCCCACCATGTTGTTCTTAAACTTGTTTGTAATGTAGCTGGTCATTTGTTAGAATTCATCAGTTATTTTACTGTACATTGTTATAAGAAATCCTGAAACACAGTCCCTAAACATAGTACATAGTGTTGAAAAACAGGGCCTATATCCTTACTAAACAGAATTCTTATATTGCTTTGGTTTCTGAGCTTCAGTGAGGGGAAAAAATGACAGATCTTAAGGCCAAACTCTGAAAAAGCAGCACAGGAACTGGAGCTTGGGTTTTATGGGGTGTCTCTGTTTATAGAGGTACCTTACTTTTGAAATTACTTACTCTTAATATAGTTGCTCATATGAGATTGATAGATCATGACCTTGTTTGTTTCTAAAATCTAAATCTGTCAGGTCATGGTATGGAAAGCTAACAGGCATCCAGTCTCAGACGCTGTCAAACAACTGAATTAATCTGTATGCTCTACCTTGACGTACAAAGGGAGCAAGGGAAAGAATTAAGTAGGATTATCTCCTTTCTCATCCTTCAAATGTTAGGATATAGGGTATGATTTTAGGATATATTAGCTATTGGGTTTAATACTTTCTAAAGTCCTGTACAAAAATGACTTGTCTACCCTAGAGTTTTGTATTTAAAAAAAAAAAAAAAAGCTGTGGTTAGCTGACATCGCACATTAAATATTGTTCTAAATGCTGCTGTAAAAGGCTGTTCTGATCTCAGAATTTCACTCGTTTTCATGTCTAAGTAATACTGGTTTTGCATTGTATCTTTTTATTTTATTTTATTTCAGTAGTGTCTTGGTCTATTTTTCTAAAACTTTTTTTTTCTACTACCCATGGTTCATGTTAATTTTATTTATTATTCTAGTCATTCTCTGCCTTCACTGAAGGGAGGTTGTGGTACAGTTGCATTAAGTCATTTACAGTTTAAATGAATACAGTTTATTTTATTTTATTTTAAACTTTCCTTGTAATGAGATTTCTTGTAATAAGATTTCTGCAGAGGTAGCATTTTGTTGTTGATGTTTATTACCTTATTGAGGTCCTCATTTAAAAATGGACACTTGACTGCCTCAGTGCTGGAAGATCACTTTCATTAAGAACCTATTCTAAAACTGTTAAATATGATATGGTAAAGTCTCTCTAAACAGTATTTCAGTATTTAGGACACTAAAACATGGAAAGGGATTTAGTTTTGCCTGATGTTTCTCTTTAAAATGCTGGTGAGAGATTGTAGTGATAGCTAGTATAATAGTGAGCTTCCATACAGCATGAGTCCATGTTTATTGGTCACATGCTTTAAAAAGAAGTGTTGAATAATGAGAGGTTTTTAGGTTCTTTTTGTATTATTTTTGTTACTTTTTGCTATTTTACTGAGATGTTTTTGAAAATACTACAAATTGCCATATTGTGTCAGTAAAGCAAATAAATTGACAGAAATGCTATGGAAGGATTTTCAGGTACTAGACAGGTTGTTTTTGTTGTAGCTTGTTTTTGAGGTTGAAATAGATTTGCTATTCTAATTAAAGCTTTATTTACAGAAGGTTCTTCCTTGATTAGTTTCTACGATATTTATGGGCTGTCCAAGTCATGCTGAAATTAAAGGCAGAGTTCTGTTAAACACTGTACTTAATTAAATGTAACTGAGCATCATATGAATATTGATGCATTCTGTGAGACTTAGGAAAATTCTTTACACCAAATATACAAATAAAATTTTATGTTTGCAGGCTTTTTATATGCAATTTTGTAGACATGTGCATGTGTACCATATGGTATCATGTACCATTAGGTGTTCAGTCAAATTTGATGTTTCTGAATGCCACCTATACAGGTAATGTTAAATGAATGTGAAAATGATTGCAACTGAAAAGGGCATAAACACAAGTTTGAAAGCAAGGAAAATCTTGAAGCCTAATGCTACTAACATTTGGCTGTTAAACTGGTTAGTTGAATAGTGGTACAGAACTTAAGTAAGTTAGTATTTGTACTGTTTTAGTGTTGGTGAAGTGTCCACAGATCCCAGGTATCTACCAGGTGATCTCCTTTTGCAAACAAACATAATTAGACTTTTATAAAGAAGTTCTTCTGCAAGCTTAGCTGTGAAGTCCAGTAATTCTCACCTTGGAATCTCCTGTGAGTAACAGAGTTTATTTGTATGCTTTTTATCATGTTAAGTATTTTTTCTGTTATAGACATGCTACATTTGTGATGAACAAGGCAGAGAAAGTAAAGCAGCCACTGGTGCTTGTATGACATGTAATAAGCATGGATGTCGACAAGCTTTTCATGTAACGTGGTAAGTACATTCATTATTTAACATTTCTGATGTTCCAGAAAGAATCGATGCACACAATGTAATGAATGAACTCTTTATTTACTATATTTCTGAGTTAAGAAATATAGTGAAGTGGTTGGTGTAGAAATAGCTAACTTTATTTTAATATGGCAGCAGCAGCATAGACATTGCTGTGAGCTGCAAAAGCTGTCTGATAATACTCCCTCGCGTTATATTAAATGCTGTATGCCCTTGTGAATAAAGTTTAGTGGGTTTTTTGGTCTTATGTTATTTTTCTTAAATGATATAGGATACAGGACTTGTGGAGTCATTGTTTATCTGCTACTTGATTTGATCTTTACTTTTGGTAAATCAGTGGGAAAAATCATTGAGCTATAAGTAAAAATGCACTAGATTCACCCCATCTGGTATAGATTTCCAAACATTTGGGGGTAATTCACCTCATTGGCTCTATGTAGATGGTACACATCTATCTGAACTATTCATTTCGGTTTTGTGTATAGCTGTTGGAGGAAAAGAAAGCTGTGTCCATTATCTGATTCATTTCCCTTGAAGATATTGAGGTTTGCTTGCATTCAGGAGATGCTTGTCTCACCACATTTCAACAAGGAGGCAAAAGGAGCTCCACCCCAAAAGATTTTGCTATTTTTTAAAATTAATTT
>JANHGN010016844.1:56161-69465 GCA_024605025.1 Megaceryle maxima
TGTGATGGAGCCCAGCTTTCCTGGAGATGGCAGAACACCTGCCTGCCAATGGGAAGTGGTGAATGAATTCCTTGTTTAGTTTTGCTTGTGTCTGTAGCTACTTATTAAACTGTCTTTATCTCAACCCATGAATTTTCTCATTTTTAGCCTTCTGATTCTCTCCCTCATCCCACTGGGGGGGTGGGGGTGTGTGTTGGAGTGATTGCATGAGTGGCTGTGTGGTGCTTGGTTGCTGGCTGGGGTTGAACTGCAACAACTGTGAATGTATAAGAAGTGGTGATTGAAGAAGCAAAAAGAACAAAATAGTGATGATGAGTCCCAGGGCACTATTACAGAAGTTGAAGGGTGTCAGAGGAGACCCTAAAATGCAGGAGCCAGGACAAGTGTTCTAAACATTTTGCTGCTGGCTAAAAGGAATTAATTATGGACATCTTGCTGTTTGTCCCATTCTTAAGAAATATTACACCTCCTTTGATTTTAAGGGGAGAAACTTGAACATCCAAGAAGAGCTTCTGGCAGTGTGTGACATTCAGTGTGTGCCTCTGCAGCTATGAGTTTGGTTGTTAGGCCCATGGGAAGGGAAAACTTAAAACACGTCTACTCATTGAAGGTTTCCATAGGCTGGCTCTGTGTTGGTTTGTGAACTCCATTCTGAACTTCCCAGACTTTCCCAGTATGTTGTGAAGGAGCCTTCATTCATGTGACAGGGCTATGAATTTAGTTTGGGAGAAAGGCGCTTGATGCTTTTTAATGTATTTTAATGCTCTGTTTGAGCTGTTACAGATCAAGTCCTAAACGCTCAGATCAAGTGTTCATTATGTGTTCCTCACTAGCTGAATAACTGACTGTGAAAAGATAAAATTGACCTGCTACGCATCACATAAGATTCTGTGGCAAAAATAGGAACAGACTAAAGTTCTTTGAGTTATCATTCAGCTGCATAAGCAATGGTTTCTCTCCCCCCACCCCTTTAAAAACAGAATAATATTCTCGTTTAGTCATCGAGAGACAATTGATAGTACTGTAAGTGGTGTTGTAAAGGCAATTTGAATTATGTCATTCCTCTGTTAATTACCTCATTTCATAATCTTAATGATGTTATTTGAACATTGGGGGTTTTGTGTAACTTTTAGTGCTCAATACTGCAGTATTCCACTGCATAAATAAAATAAATTTTTAACATTTAAAAATCAATTTAGTAGATTTGACTGTTTAACCCTCTTAACTGTCCTTGACACATGAAGCAAGACTGTAAGAATGCTGAAGTTGACTAGAAGAAAAGTGTTCTGCAACTTGGAAATTACTTCAATTTTAAGTATTGAAGTAATGCTAGATAAATATTATTCAAATGAGTATTGTGTGGTATGGATGCTAATGGTTTTGCCTGTTTACATTGACTTCTTCCAAATTCTGTTCAGTGAGAGGGAATGAAGAATACCTCTAAAACACCTCTATAAACTGGTCTGTAAGTATGTACCATATGTAGCTCAGTGTACAGATGGTCATTAATATCTGTCTATAAATGACAGAACCTGGTTCCTGAGTTCTTATGGGGGTACCACGGTGTTAAGAAATGGTGACATCACGCTGCAGTCTTTTACTGTTAGTGCCAACAAACAGTATTTCTGTTTCTGGGCTCTTTACTGACTTTGTGGGAGCGCAGGTGTTTTTGGTTTTATTTTTAACATATCTATTCCCATCAAATTGTGTTTAAAAGTCTAATTTTTTGGGAAGACTGACAGAGTGTGACTGTTTAAAAATTTCATTAGAAGGCAACTTTGAGTATATTCAGTAATACAAATCTTTAAAGTCTGCAGGATTAAGAGCAAAGGTGGCATCTTGTTGTTTGATTTGTTACCTCTAAAGTTCTGTGTTGACTTATGCTGTCTTCTGTGTCAGTCTGCTTCCAACTGTGTGTGGAACTAGCACCAGTTGGTATAGATGGCACATCAAAATGATTTCTTATGGAAGTCAGTAAGAACTATGTAAACAGATAAAGTAATTTTTATTTAATTTTTTTTCTATTTTACTAAGAAGAAAAGTAGGAACTTCTGTTTCAATTATCATGCTCAGCATGGAAGTGCTGATACCTCATGTTTTTCTAACCTTACAGTAACACATCATATACATTATGGAAAGCTTTTTGTGTACCTTAGCACAACAAACACCTCATAATAAATAGTTAATTATCGTAAAATCAAAATTACAAAGACACCATCTCAGGTATACCTAAAAGCTACCTGTAAGATGTAGAATTTTGTAAGTCTGCATTAGTTGCAGCTGTTCTTTTTCCCCCTCAAAACAAACATTTTAGTCTTCTACTTTTCATCATGGACTCAGGTTTTGAGTTTGTTTTATTTCAACAGAACCTGTGCACAAAATAATAGTGATTAGTAACAGGGATAAAATGGGAATTCCATGGGTGAAAGAGTGGAGCTGCTACTTCATCGTGGTTTTTATAGGCATCTCTAAAGCAATACTGGGAGAATCAGAATTTTGATTAGATCTCTACTGTAGTAAATTCTTACTATGCTCATCAAACATCATTGGTTTGGGTTGGTTGTTTTTTGTAAAGAAAAATCTTAATCAGTCCGAATGTTATCCTTAGCCTGCATTGTAACAGAGGAGGGTAACTTTTCTTTTGAGTAACTGGGATAAAAGATAAACTGATCTTTGAAGAAATGTGAATATTTCTTGCTTGAGAAATTATGCAGTGTTGCTTGTCCTAATTTGAAAGCCAGATGACCTCGACCTTAAAATAGGTTATTAAAGTTGCTGCTTGAATTTTTTTCCTTCTTTCCTGTTTGAGCAATGTATCTTTCTACACTTAGTTCTGTAGCTACAAATGTGAGAGATGTAGAAGCAAAAGGTGCTTTAAACTACTATTTTTCTTTTCTTTGGATCCTTGATTAATAGTCTATAAGTAACTTGTGACAGTTACTAGAAGGTAATCTTGATACTTAAAAATAAATTGTATGTATATGCTCTCCATCAGGTACAATGTTTTGTGTGCCGATAGACCGTGTGCAATTTTAACTACAACGATCTACAATGTTAAGCTGACTGAGTCAGGAAAACTAACTGTATTGCTTTTGCTTGCCATTCTGTTCACCTATTTCTTGACATATGTTTGACAGGTATCTTTAAGTTACCTTGCAGGTAGTGGAGCATTTCACAGTGTTTAGTACTGAATGTCCATCACTAACCATGAATATTAAACTGTGTAAATAACAGGAAAAGCGTATTGTCATATTAAATAGCAAAAGAAGAGTAACTTATTCTGAGTAAGAGTTGTGTGTTAAGTCTTTCACCTAAGAGAAGCTTTGGCTGGCAGTTTTATCATCAATTCTTTAATCTTTTTACCATTGTCAGTTAAAATTCGGGCCATTATCCCTGTATTGAAGTGAGGGGTTTAAGTCTTTTAAGTAACTGAATCACAGACTGGTACTTAAGAACAAGTTTTGTGCTTAGAGATGAAGATATATGCATTTGAATAATGCTATCAGTAGTGTTCCTCCTATCCCTATAAACTGTCTCATTCCTGTATCCTTTTATTACTGTGACTGCAGCAACATTGCTGTGGCATTTAATTTTCTTGCTGTGGTTTCTACCATATAAAATGATAGATAGGTGAATGCCTGAGCTAGGGCTGCTCTTGTCAAAACAAGATACATTAGGATTTGAATTTGAAACTTGTGGACCGTGGGCATTTTTCATTCTGGAATTGTTATGGTTATATTACTAATAGCTACTAGTCACAAATAAGAGGCCAAGCAGGCCTTGTACTGGGGATTGCAAGAACTATGTGCATCTTTCATTTAAAGACATTATTTGTGATGGTGACAGCTCTGGATTTACAACATTCGGTGCCAGAAAGATAGTGCCGAAAATCCGTAAATGACAAAAGCACCAACCCAAGTACTCTGTGCTAATAGAGCATTCCAATACATTGGAATTATTTGAGGGTGTCAAAAACAGCAGCTGAAAAATCATAGACTTAGACATTCAGGTGATCGTGCTTCCAAGAATCACCAAGGAAAATAAATTTGAAAATGTTAATGTTTGAAAACTTGGGACAAGCAAAGGTAGTGGGGGGTTATGATTTATGTAATACTGAAGGAGAAAAAAATGCAGTCCTTCAAGGTCAGCACAAGCAGTTTTGTCTGAAGGGCTGGGTGCTGGTGCTTGCTGATAGTGTGCTTGTCTTTTAATTCTTCCAAAACAGAAGTTAATGTCTTGTTGCCTGGGCAGGTAAACTCCTCTGTTCTGCATCTGCCTCTTGCTGTCCCTGTTACTGTCCATCTCTCATACTCCTTTACTGAACTAACCTAGCTCACTAAACCAGCAGAAAACTATCCTGCTGTTCCTGCTGTTTTAGCAGTTTGAATTGGCAAACAGAAGATCTGCAAGTTAAACAGTGTGGGAAAGGTGAGAGAGGGGTCAGGGAACTATTTTTAAAATCTTTTAAATTTATTTTTTATTTAACCCCCATTGTAACCATGAACTGTTAATGCTGAACTTGAGAACATAGTCTAATGAAATGAAGTACTGTGGAAATGGCTTTGGAGAAAGCTGTGTGTTCTTGAGACCAATATGACTTGCAAGTAAGTGTAAATGCCTTGCAGCAACTTAAATGATACTTCCACGTGGAAATGTAATGAATTAATACCCCCACCTCATGGAAGGGGGGTTGGAACTAGGTGATCTTTAAGGTCCCTTCCAACCCCAACCCTTCTATGATTCCATGGTAATAATACCATTAGAGAAAAGCCAAGCTCATTCAAAGTTAGGATCCACTTGCATTATTCAGTCCTCCCAGACACTGATATCCACACTATGGAAGGATAGATTTGAAAACATTTATTCTATTGGTACCAGATCAGATCTAAGATTAAAATTATACATGTATCCTTAATTTGATATTTCAGTAAGGTGATATTTTCATTCAGCAGTCCGATAAATGTTTGCTCTGAAATGCATGTTAAGGCAAGTGATTAAGTGCTGATCTTTAGAGTGATCGAACGTGTATATGAGCTGAAAAACTAAAGAGTTTCGACGAAACTGTATTTGTGAAGTGATATTATGTTATAATTTTCTGGATTGAATCTTTGTGGAAGAAACAGAAGCAATCGAAATGTGCTTTTTTACCCTTCTCAGTCCCCCTGGCCCCTTTCCTACAAGAGGGCAATGTACAGAAAGGGCTATAGAATTCCAGAAATGTTCACTGTATTTGTTTTCTTATCTTGCCAGCATGTAGCTATTGGAATTAAGAAGTGCTTAAATTTTTTTGTTGTTGTTTTTTAAGATGAGAAACAAAAGCCAAAAGTGTGATAAATGAAGCTTTCTGATTAATCATGACATATGAACTCTAGGTATTTTGTATTGGTATTTAGCTGTATCATAAATCAGGGCTCTTCAAGATGTAGGATGAATAGTGTTACAGCTGCTTACCCAATGGCTGCATGGCAATCACACCTTCTTTTTCTTATAGTAAAAAATGTTTTGACAGCTATCTGAATCTGGTCTGTTGAGCTACCCTATTTGTGAATCAAGAATGAAATTTCTGGTGTCGATTTTGTAGCTGCCCCTGTATTTTTTTTAATATATCCTTCCTTGGAATGTTTCTTTGTCTAAACCCTGTTTTTACAGAATATAGCATTGTATTTATCAGCTCTGGTGTTTGGAACGTCTGAACTCATGTCTATGAATCCTAAAAAAAATTTGTCTGAGTATATGAGTGGAAGACATGAGTTCTGCCTGCCCTTAGGGCTCCCTTAGCTTTCACTTACTGGCAATATAATTTTCAGTCCTTGTTGAGAGTAATTTCTGCCCTTTTTTTCCTTACAGTAAAGCTTGTAAAAGGCGAGACATTTGCTATCATTACCTTCCATAGAATGGTGGGTTTCCATGTGGCTTTCTGGATGGATGTTTATCTTAGTGAGCTGCTGCTATGTTTTTTGGTTTGGGGTGTGGGGGGGAGAGCTTGTTTGGGCTGTGTTTGGTGGCTTGTGTAGTTGTTGTGTGCGGGTTTTATTTTTTAATTTCATTTTTTTTTAGAGATGTGGCTCATCAGAGGAGGTCTTACAAAAGTGAAGCACACAGCAAGTTGTCTTTGAAGGGTCAACCGCTTGTTTATTCTTTTTCTGGCAGTAGGGAAGGTGGCTAGTTTGCCCTTCGAGACAGACTTGATTGAAAGCTGTCATGTTTGTTAAATATTGTGGGAATTCATGTCCCTCTGGTACTCCTTTTCTGGATCCAGAAGTGGATATTTCAGAAATCTTATTATACTTTGTATGCATTTTTATGGTGAGAAGAGGGTGCAGCTGCAATGAGTCACTTTGCGGGAGCTAAGTCTCTTCATCTCAGCAGGTTGTTGCTGAAATTTTTATTCTTAACAGTGTAAAACCTGAGCATTCCTTTCAAAGGGTTTCTTGTAGTGAGATGTTATCCACTTCTTTGATGTTATTTGCATCTGTAGTCAATTCATATTCAGAAGTAGGACTTCTGAACTTTTCTTGGTAAGAAAAAGGAAAAGAAAAAGGGGGGGGGAGGGGGAAGAGAAGAAGAAGAAAAAAGAGATTGTTAGAAGAGGTATAACCTAAAAGGAGGAGAGAATGTAGAGTTAAGGACAGCAGACCTTCTGAAGATCTTTATATGCAAAAGGCCTTTGTGTGGTGTGGCCTCGAGTGGTAAGCTGTAACCTTGGTAAGCTGTCCTGGCAAGCTTTGTGTTGATATTTTGGATCTGTGACAAGAATTTGATGTGGTTGCTGATGCTTCACTTTACAGAATTTAAAGCATATTCTTTCCAGGCTCTTAGTCATTTATGCCCCCTCACTTCCCCCTGTTCTTGTATCCCTTTTACCTTCTTCCTGGCACATCCTTTTCTGTTGAGACTACTATCGAAGTGATTTTAGTACATTACTGAATGTAATTAAAAGTCCTCCTAACTGGTCAGAATTTTATGTTTCTTTGCCTCTCAGACAAAATTAACACTGGAAGGAAAAGAATACTAGAAAAGATTGTAAAACATGCCTCTTGGCTCCAAAATCATAAATAAATAATTTCTTTAAGGTGATCTGAATTTCTTAGTAAAATGATGAAAGCTAAAGAAACTCAGGCAGTGGCTTAGATTTCCATTTCATAATTTCTTTCTTGAGGCTTGTTTGGGGTTCAGTGAAATTGGTGCTCAAGTTTATCTCAACAGGTACAGTGATGATACAGTAACTGGGTAACTAGCACTGATGAAAGACTTCTGGATCAAGAGATTTTATGGATAACATGGCATGCAGTCTTGGTGTAGATGCTTCTGTTTCTCTTGATCCCTGCTTGCTTTCTGACAGTATGGATAGCAATTTTGGGACTCTTAATATTTAAGAATTTATTGAAAAGACTGTGCAGAGCATTTGAATCCTTCCTGTCCATTTTTTTTTTTTTTTTTTTTTTCTTTCAAATGTATGTTTTCCAGGTCTAAAAAGACCCAAACAAAGAATCCCCCCTCCAAAATAACTCAAAAGAAAACAAAAGCATCATCCTTCCTGATCTAAAACTCTCTTAATGAGCCTCTATTAGGTTTTAGACAATTGAAATCTTACCTTTATAGTGTACATTGTTGTAATTATGAGACCTGCACACTTTGCTAAAGGGAAGACTCCACATTTCTATCCAAGTGGCACACTAGGGAAAAAACAAATCTAGAAATCTCCATCAGTGTCTTAAAGAGTTATCTTGGACCTTATTTTGAGTTCTAAGAAGTGTACAAGAATCCAAGGGATTTTACATATTGTATTCTAGCAAGTATATTTTTGCATGATAATCTGGTGAAGGTAGCTTAGGTGCATTATTTATGAATTTTCTTGGCTAAATTGTATTTCCTTCCTGTCAAATCAGGTTGTAAGTTCAGTTAAATGAATTTGGAGCTGGTTAGAGACAAGTTATGTCTAAGTAAGTCAGATGGTATTTATATTTCATAAAGGTAGACACAAATGAGTTTTGCTTTCAGCTTTGCATCTAGATTGCCAATTAACTGATTCTACTTCAGAGGATTTGAGAACCTGTTCTCTTATTCTCTCGGGCTGACTCTATTAAATAAGTTTCTGATATTTCTTCCACTGTAACTGAAATAGAAAGCTGATACTTGGTGATACCTGAATAGAGTAGGCAATGCATTACATCTTGTTCTGGTGCTTGGTAAGAGTGTGCAATTGCTGTTGAGCTAATTATGGTTTCTTTTGAGGGTCTGGATAATAATTTCAATAGTTAGAGAAAGATCAGCATGGATCATTTTTAAGATTCAGTACAGTTACTGAGTTATATGGCTATTCAGACTTACACATTTTAATTTGTCTTCCTCATTTTTTCAAGCTGCTTGGTGGGAGTTTTAAACCCCTTGTGTCAATCCACGTGTGCATTTTTTTGGATAGCTTTCTGTTGAAGCACTAATTCTGAACAAATAGCCACAGATTATGCTGTGCTGATGAGTTGTGTGAGTACACAAAAATTCCACAAATAAAACAGTGCCAATAGCTTTCAAGTAACTTGTCTCACACCTGCAGTTTCTCTGCATCTTCTGATGTTGGCTGTTTATTTAAACCATATCATGTTGCTAAGGAAAAAGTGACTGTCTAGACTTGTTTTTGATTAAATTGGTTAAAATATGAAATCCTGCTCTCTAATGGAATTGTTAATTTGGTCATACTTGTGTGTGTGTTTGTTTTTGTGTGTGTTTGTCTGAATTATTTAAATAAATACAATGTGGGTCTGATTCTGTAATCTTCTAAGAACTGATGTCTGCATGTATGGAAGACTTCTATTATACTCTAGAGGCTCTGGGTTAAGAAATTATTTTCTCTGTTTTCACAATTTCATTCACACTGCCAACGCTTCATATTATGTTTAAAAAAAAAAAAAAAAAAAAAAAAAGTTCTTGGCCTCTTTAGAAAAAACTCTTGATTTGTATAGCCTTTGTTATTTTGTTTAGTTTAATCTGGAAGATACTTACTTAGTATGTAAACTGTATGTACCTTTTTGGAAATGAAATCTAGATCAAATCTCACATTTTATGCATGGAGATGTCATTATGGGAGCCAAAACTAAAACCTTGTATCAGTTTACAGTAGTATTCCAACAAAAAAATACTGTGCAAGTGCAGAAATGCAGGAAGGTAGAAACCTAGTGAGAAATGTGGAAAGACCTCTGAAGCAGAAGCCGTGTCTCTGTTTTTCATCTGGTTTTGTTGATTGATTTGTTGATCATTGGGAAGATGGATAATATTAACAGCAGTGGATCATAAATGCTGGCTATACCTGCAGAATTTCAGTTTATGTACTTAGAAAGCAAATAAAAATACTCGATTTCCTTTTATAAAATTATATTATAAAAAATTTTAAAACATTAATGTTCTTTTGATTAAAATGGCACAGGCACTTATTTCTATCTCTCAAATTTTGATAACACCTGATACTATTAAATGGGTTATGTTAAAGGTGAAGCTGAACTTAGGTTATATTCTCTTCTATAACTCCTAGAAATATAAAGAGAAAGATAAACACAAGCAAAAATATAAGAAGCAATCGGAGTCCTCACCATCCTTGGTTCCATCTCTTACTGTAACTACAGAGAAAGTAAGTCCATGTATTTTCCTCCTCTTTCACTTCAATTACTTATGTTGAAATTTCATGATGTAATTATTCCACTGTATATAATGCTTTATAATGACACAGATTCTGTAATTATCAAGCACACTTGGTATTTTTTCCTGTAATGTAAAATCCTAAAATACTTTGAGGTTTATCATATGGAGAAAGTTACTAAACTCTAAGCCTGAGTAGTGAGTGATTTAATGACCCCAGTCAGGTGCCACTGATACTCCACTAAGTTTTGTTTCACTGACTTATGTTTAATAATTTGAGAGGTTTTAGAAAATCTCTCCTTTGAAATTCACTTATGTGTGTGCTGAGCTGTCACTGAACCTGTAAGCATGAAAGCATGTAATTATGAAACTACAGCTCGTGCTTCATATACTTTTTATAGTCATCTGCTCTATGAAGTTCTGTGGTCTTTCCTTCCTCTTAATGTGCTAGCAAATACCTAACTCAAGGGATGATGGAGAGGGTTAAATAATGACAGTTCTCATTGTACTCTACAAGAACTGCTTTTGCCATCCACCAAAAAAAATGACACCAATGATGGCACTACAGAATGGACAGCAGTATTGAGAAGTGGGGTTTCTCACTTCAAAGTTGGAAAATATTTTTGTCCATTCATGTGGGAGTGTTTGACATCTGAGTCAGGGAATAATGGTTTGAATTAATCAGCCATCAGTGCATAAAACACTGGTTTTTAGCAAAGATGCTGATGCTTGTGTTAACGGTATGTGATTTGGCTGCTGAGAAACAATATTCACCAGATGTGACTAGTTGGATATGGTACACCAGTACCTTGTCAGGAGAGGGTAAAACAATTGAAATACTAGCTTACTTTAGTGTCTCGAAGTATTCCCTCAACTAGTGGTATTAACTTCAAGAATCACCACCAAGAAAGTTAGTTTTTTAGTGTACTTTGGATGCTTCTTTGTTCTCAATTATAGCATTATTAACTTGAGGATGTGTACCTGTTCATATCCTATTATTTATGACTCATGCTTCTGTTAAAGTAGTCTTGCCTCTGGTTCTTGTGTATTCTTTTTGACACTGTTGTGTCAAGTGAGGCTTACTAGTCAGGGGTTTTCTGAAATTCCCAATAACTCTTAATTAAAAAAAAAAAAAAAAAAATAGAGCCTATTTGCCATTCTGCTGTTTTGACTTAAGAATGATTATGCTTGCAATTGGTGAATGTAACAGTTTTTATTGAAATGACATTGTAGAACTCTTTGAATAGTATTGACTGGTCCATGTGACTTGTTATTTCATTGTACTAATTTCTATTTGTCCTGAATGTATTGTGCTTGAGTCTGAGACAATGCATAAAATTCCTAAAAAATTAGCCTATAAAAGAGGCCTTTTGTATGGGAACTTGTTTAGACTCACTTTTGTTATCTTATATTTAATTTTTTTTTTAAGGCTTTGTGCTATATATGATCTTATCTTTCTTGAATTACATCCCGTTTGTACTTGGATTATCTAATAATTATAATAAATTTTAAGAAAAAGTGAAATTACTGTATATCTTTGTAAAAGTTAAAGAAAATATATTGTTTTTTCTTGAGTTCTACCTATTAGAATATGTTTTTAATGCTGAAGACACAGTTGGATTCTGATTTTCTGCTGACCTCTTTTCTAATTGCTTTGTCCTCCCTAGACTTTTCCTAATTACAAGGCTTATGACTCAGTGGTGTACACTTCAGTAAAATGAACAGGAGTAAAATACCATTTTTATCAGACCTCTAATCCAAGTAAAGAATTAAAATCTTGCAGAGATGTTGAGATTTTACTTTGTATGTATAGCAAGTCAAGTATATTTTTGTAGTTAAATATATAGGATTTATAATAGGAATATTTTAAATATTGTGAATACCTACACAGTACCTCATTATAGTCATAAAAATTGTAAAATAGATAACATTGCAAAAAAACCCCCAAAAACCAACACAAAAATCAAATTGCAAATCCTATGGTTAGTAGCAATGTAGAGCTAGAGCAAATGCTAATGAGGACAGAAACTATAATGCTAGAAATTTACTTGTAACTGAATGAAACTAAACTAGAAATACTAATTGCAGAATTTAAATATCAATGTGTCTTTTTAGTTTTCTTTTCTTTTTTTTTTTTTAACTAAGCTATCTGTTTAATTTTATACTTTTTTTAAGAAAGCTTTAGATTGTCAGGAAAATTTGTGTTTAGTTTTAATGAAGTTACAAAGTGTGATTACACTTTTTACAAAGTATCTACTGGATATTTGGAAGTGTGTGGTGGTGTGTGTGTGGTTTGTGTGTGGTGGTTTTTTTTTTTTTTTGTCTAGTTCCTTCAGTCACCTTTTTAATTTTTATCAAACTCTTCTGACACCATTTCTGTGCATTTGTTTTTTGAGGTTATAAATTGGTATTGTGTTCCTCAAGCACTGGAAATTTTAATAATAAAACAAGCTTTGTTTTCTTCTGAGTTAATATGATATTCTGAACCACATATTTAATATGTTACTTTTGTGTGTCCTTTTACATGGAGTTGTCAGAATTGATTTGAACTTGATGTCTTTTTCACAGCAGTCTGTCTTTGCAGTGAATAAATTATTTTATCATGGTATATAATCACTTCTGCTACCATATTGTTCCTGTGGGGAGAACTGGAATTTGAAATGAATTTTGTTTTTCCTTTTTAAAGAAGATAAATCCTTTGTGAAGCAGTGGTAATGACCATTTAGGCAGGTGATGCCTTAAAGCATGTTTTTGTCTGAATGAATGACTTCTTAAAAGAGATTCATGAAAGGCTGCAGAATAAACTGTGGATTGAGTTAGTATACTTGACTTGTCTGCTTGTTCTGCAAAATACCATTGAATAAATTTTACTGACGTTCCAGTTCAAATGCTGTGTTGAGATATGACTGTGCCATTTGGGAAGCATTTTCGTACATCCATGTCATGTCTTACAGAACACTGTTTAGTTGTAACACAGTTAAGTTGGGGAAAAGTTTGAAATTAGAGATTCTTAATTACACTTTGATTAATGTACTAACACATTGTTCACTTTTCTTTCGGGGCATGGACACAGAGTGCTTGAAGAAGAAACAGAATAACTTAGGAATTTGAGGTGTCTCTCTGCCTTTTCTTCTGTCCTTCCTTATAGCTGGGAGGAGCCATCAGCCTTATACTGAGTCCTGAAAAAAGCTTCTGTCTCAGGTTTTGAGCTTTGGCTTGTATTGGGAGTTTAAAAATGTGTATGGTTTAACATATCCAGAAAAAAAACAGTTGTCCTTGTCGGGGGGGAGGGAGCAGAGTCTGTTATTAATTAAAACAAAACTTCAAAATACTTGATACACAAAGTGTATCTGCATTCAAATTATAGTCAGTAACTAAATAATACAGCTGACTGAATTTTATCTGTAATAGTACAGATGGCAGTGATAACCCTCCTCAATTCACCCTGACTATCAGCCCAACCCGATTCTCAAGGGATGTGCTCAGATCCTACTACAGGGCGGTACAGAAGAGAATGAAAAGAGTAGGGAAATCTCTATTTGGTATGACTGAACATCACTGTCCTACAGCAGTGTGGTGTTTGTGGGCTATGGGGTATATATGTATGTGTGTGCTGATTTTTTTGTTTGGCTGGGTTTAGCTTGGAGAGTGCTCTTACCATCTGGCTTTTTTTG